>CM076948.1:0-77500 GCA_039566865.1 Aurelia coerulea
CCTAACCCTAACCCTAACCCTAACCCTAACCCTAACCCTAACCCTAACCCTAACCCCCTAACCCTAACCCTAACCCTAACCCTAACCCTAACCCTAACCCTAACCCTAACCCTAACCCTAACCCTAACCCTAACCCTAACCCTAACCCTAACCCTAACCCTAACCCTAACCCTAACCCTAACCCTAACCCTAACCCTAACCCTAACCCTAACCCTAACCCTAACCCTAACCCTAACCCTAACCCTAACCCTAACCCTAACCCTAACCCTAACCCTAACCCCCTAACCCTAACCCTAACCCTAACCCTAACCCTAACCCTAACCCTAACCCTAACCCTAACCCTAACCCTAACCCTAACCCTAACCCTAACCCTAACCCTAACCCTAACCCTAACCCTAACCCTAACCCTAACCCTAACCCTAACCCTAACCCTAACCCTAACCCTAACCCTAACCCTAACCCTAACCCTAACCCTAACCCTAACCCTAACCCTAACCCTAACCCTAACCCTAACCCTAACCCTAACCCTAACCCTAACCCTAACCCTAACCCTAACCCTAACCCTAACCCTAACCCTAACCCTAACCCTAACCCTAACCCTAACCCTAACCCTAACCCTAACCCTAACCCTAACCCTAACCCTAACCCTAACCCTAACCCTAACCCTAACCCTAACCCTAACCCTAACCCTAACCCTAACCCTAACCCTAACCCTAACCCTAACCCTAACCCTAACCCTAACCCTAACCCTAACCCTAACCCTAACCCTAACCCTAACCCTAACCCTAACCCTAACCCTAACCCTAACCCTAACCCTAACCCTAACCCTAACCCTAACCCTAACCCTAACCCTAACCCTAACCCTAACCCTAACCCTAACCCTAACCCTAACCCTAACCCTAACCCTAACCCTAACCCTAACCCTAACCCTAACCCTAACCCTAACCCTAACCCTAACCCTAACCCTAACCCTAACCCTAACCCTAACCCTAACCCTAACCCTAACCCTAACCCTAACCCTAACCCTAACCCTAACCCTAAACCCTAACCCTAACCCTAACCCTAACCCTAACCCTAAACCCTAACCCTAACCCTAACCCTAACCCTAACCCTAAACCCTAACCCTAACCCTAACCCTAACCCTAACCCTAACCCTAACCCTAACCCTAACCCTAACCCTAACCCTAACCCTAACCCTAACCCTAACCCTAACCCTAACCCTAACCCTAACCCTAACCCTAACCCTAACCCTAACCCTAACCCTAACCCTAACCCTAACCCTAACCCTAACCCTAACCCTAACCCTAACCCTAACCCTAACCCTAACCCTAACCCTAACCCTAACCCTAACCCTAACCCTAACCCTAACCCTAACCCTAACCCTAACCCTAACCCTAACCCTAACCCTAACCCTAACCCTAACCCTAACCCTAACCCTAACCCTAACCCTAACCCTAACCCTAACCCTAACCCTAACCCTAACCCTAACCCTAACCCTAACCCTAACCCTAACCCTAACCCTAACCCTAACCCTAACCCTAACCCTAACCCTAACCCTAACCCTAACCCTAACCCTAACCCTAACCCTAACCCTAACCCTAACCCTAACCCTAACCCTAACCCTAACCCTAACCCTAACCCTAACCCTAACCCTAACCCTAACCCTAACCCTAACCCTAACCCTAACCCTAACCCTAACCCTAACCCTAACCCTAACCCTAACCCTAACCCTAACCCTAACCCTAACCCTAACCCTAACCCTAACCCTAACCCTAACCCTAACCCTAACCCTAACCCTAACCCTAACCCTAACCCTAACCCTAACCCTAACCCTAACCCTAACCCTAACCCTAACCCTAACCCTAACCCTAACCCTAACCCTAACCCTAACCCTAACCCTAACCCTAACCCTAACCCTAACCCTAACCCTAACCCTAACCCTAACCCTAACCCTAACCCTAACCCTAACCCTAACCCTAACCCTAACCCTAACCCTAACCCCCTAACCCTAACCCTAACCCTAACCCTAACCCTAACCCTAACCCTAACCCTAACCCTAACCCTAACCCTAACCCTAACCCTAACCCTAACCCTAACCCTAACCCTAACCCTAACCCTAACCCTAACCCTAACCCTAACCCTAACCCTAACCCTAACCCTAACCCTAACCCTAACCCTAACCCTAACCCTAACCCTAACCCTAACCCTAACCCTAACCCTAACCCTAACCCTAACCCTAACCCTAACCCTAACCCTAACCCTAACCCTAACCCTAACCCTAACCCTAACCCTAACCCTAACCCTAACCCTAACCCTAACCCTAACCCTAACCCTAACCCTAACCCTAACCCTAACCCTAACCCTAACCCTAACCCTAACCCTAACCCTAACCCTAACCCTAACCCTAACCCTAACCCTAACCCTAACCCTAACCCTAACCCTAACCCTAACCCTAACCCTAACCCTAACCCTAACCCTAACCCTAACCCTAACCCTAACCCTAACCCTAACCCTAACCCTAACCCTAACCCTAACCCTAACCCTAACCCTAACCCTAACCCTAACCCTAACCCTAACCCTAACCCTAACCCTAACCCTAACCCTAACCCTAACCCTAACCCTAACCCTAACCCTAACCCTAACCCTAACCCTAACCCTAACCCTAACCCTAACCCTAACCCTAACCCTAACCCTAACCCTAACCCTAACCCTAACCCTAACCCTAACCCTAACCCTAACCCTAACCCTAACCCTAACCCTAACCCTAACCCTAACCCTAACCCTAACCCTAACCCTAACCCTAACCCTAACCCTAACCCTAACCCTAACCCTAACCCTAACCCTAACCCTAACCCTAACCCTAACCCTAACCCTAACCCTAACCCTAACCCTAACCCTAACCCTAACCCTAACCCTAACCCTAACCCTAACCCTAACCCTAACCCTAACCCTAACCCTAACCCTAACCCTAACCCTAACCCTAACCCTAACCCTAACCCTAACCCTAACCCTAACCCTAGGGTTAGGGTTAGGGTTATGCCTAGGGTTAGGGTTAGGGTTATGCCTAGGGTTAGGGTTAGGGTTATGCCTAGGGTTAGGGTTAGGGTTATGCCTAGGGTTAGGGTTAGGGTTATGGTTAGGGTTAGGGTTAGGGTTATGCCTAGGGTTAGGGTTAGGGTTATGCCTAGGGTTAGGGTTAGGGTTAGGGTTATGCCTAGGGTTAGGGTTAGGGTTAGGGTTATGCCTAGGGTTAGGGTTAGGGTTATGCCTAGGGTTAGGGTTAGGGTTATGCCTAGGGTTAGGGTTAGGGTTATGCCTAGGGTTAGGGTTAGGGTTATGCCTAGGGTTAGGGTTAGGGTTATGGTTAGGGTTAGGGTTAGGGTTATGCCTAGGGTTAGGGTTAGGGTTAGGGTTATGCCTAGGGTTAGGGTTAGGGTTAGGGTTAGGGTTAGGGTTAGGGTTATGCCTAGGGTTAGGGTTAGGGTTATGCCTAGGGTTAGGGTTAGGGTTATGGTTAGGGTTAGGGTTAGGGTTATGCCTAGGGTTAGGGTTAGGGTTATGCCTAGGGTTAGGGTTAGGGTTATGCCTAGGGTTAGGGTTAGGGTTATGCCTAGGGTTAGGGTTAGGGTTATGCCTAGGGTTAGGGTTAGGGTTATGCCTAGGGTTAGGGTTAGGGTTATGCCTAGGGTTAGGGTTAGGGTTATGCCTAGGGTTAGGGTTAGGGTTATGCCTAGGGTTAGGGTTAGGGTTATGCCTAGGGTTAGGGTTAGGGTTATGGTTAGGGTTAGGGTTAGGGTTATGCCTAGGGTTAGGGTTAGGGTTATGCCTAGGGTTAGGGTTAGGGTTATGCTTAGGGTTAGGGTTAGGGTTATGCCTAGGGTTAGGGTTAGGGTTATGCCTAGGGTTAGGGTTAGGGTTATGGTTAGGGTTAGGGTTAGGGTTATGCCTAGGGTTAGGGTTAGGGTTATGCCTAGGGTTAGGGTTAGGGTTATGCCTAGGGTTAGGGTTAGGGTTATGGTTAGGGTTAGGGTTAGGGTTATGCCTAGGGTTAGGGTTAGGGTTATGCCTAGGGTTAGGGTTAGGGTTATGCTTAGGGTTAGGGTTAGGGTTATGCCTAGGGTTAGGGTTAGGGTTATGCCTAGGGTTAGGGTTAGGGTTATGCCTAGGGTTAGGGTTAGGGTTATGCCTAGGGTTAGGGTTAGGGTTATGCCTAGGGTTAGGGTTAGGGTTATGCCTAGGGTTAGGGTTAGGGTTATGCCTAGGGTTAGGGTTAGGGTTATGCCTAGGGTTAGGGTTAGGGTTATGCCTAGGGTTAGGGTTAGGGTTATGCCTAGGGTTAGGGTTAGGGTTATGCCTAGGGTTAGGGTTAGGGTTATGCCTAGGGTTAGGGTTAGGGTTATGCCTAGGGTTAGGGTTAGGGTTATGCCTAGGGTTAGGGTTAGGGTTATGCCTAGGGTTAGGGTTAGGGTTATGCCTAGGGTTAGGGTTAGGGTTATGCCTAGGGTTAGGGTTAGGGTTATGCCTAGGGTTAGGGTTAGGGTTATGCCTAGGGTTAGGGTTAGGGTTATGCCTAGGGTTAGGGTTAGGGTTATGCCTAGGGTTAGGGTTATGTTAGGGTTATGCCTAGGGTTAGGGTTAGGGTTATGCCTAGGGTTAGGGTTAGGGTTATGCCTAGGGTTAGGGTTAGGGTTATGCTTAGGGTTAGGGTTAGGGTTATGCCTAGGGTTAGGGTTAGGGTTATGCCTAGGGTTAGGGTTAGGGTTATGCCTAGGGTTAGGGTTAGGGTTATGCTTAGGGTTAGGGTTAGGGTTATGCCTAGGGTTAGGGTTAGGGTTATGCCTAGGGTTAGGGTTAGGGTTATGCTTAGGGTTAGGGTTAGGGTTATGCCTAGGGTTAGGGTTAGGGTTATGCCTAGGGTTAGGGTTAGGGTTATGCCTAGGGTTAGGGTTAGGGTTATGCCTAGGGTTAGGGTTAGGGTTATGCTTAGGGTTAGGGTTAGGGTTATGCCTAGGGTTAGGGTTAGGGTTAGGGTTATGCCTAGGGTTAGGGTTAGGGTTAGGGTTATGCCTAGGGTTAGGGTTAGGGTTAGGGTTATGCCTAGGGTTAGGGTTAGGGTTATGCCTAGGGTTAGGGTTAGGGTTATGCCTAGGGTTAGGGTTAGGGTTATGCCTAGGGTTAGGGTTAGGGTTATGCCTAGGGTTAGGGTTAGGGTTATGCCTAGGGTTAGGGTTAGGGTTATGCCTAGGGTTAGGGTTAGGGTTATGCCTAGGGTTAGGGTTAGGGTTATGCCTAGGGTTAGGGTTAGGGTTATGCCTAGGGTTAGGGTTAGGGTTATGCCTAGGGTTAGGGTTAGGGTTATGCCTAGGGTTAGGGTTAGGGTTATGCCTAGGGTTAGGGTTAGGGTTATGCCTAGGGTTAGGGTTAGGGTTATGCCTAGGGTTAGGGTTAGGGTTATGCCTAGGGTTAGGGTTAGGGTTATGCCTAGGGTTAGGGTTAGGGTTATGCCTAGGGTTAGGGTTAGGGTTATGCCTAGGGTTAGGGTTAGGGTTATGCCTAGGGTTAGGGTTAGGGTTATGCTTAGGGTTAGGGTTAGGGTTATGCCTAGGGTTAGGGTTAGGGTTATGCCTAGGGTTAGGGTTAGGGTTATGCCTAGGGTTAGGGTTAGGGTTATGCCTAGGGTTAGGGTTAGGGTTATGCCTAGGGTTAGGGTTAGGGTTATGCCTAGGGTTAGGGTTAGGGTTATGCCTAGGGTTAGGGTTAGGGTTATGCCTAGGGTTAGGGTTAGGGTTATGCCTAGGGTTAGGGTTAGGGTTATGCCTAGGGTTAGGGTTAGGGTTATGCCTAGGGTTAGGGTTAGGGTTATGCCTAGGGTTAGGGTTAGGGTTATGCCTAGGGTTAGGGTTAGGGTTATGCCTAGGGTTAGGGTTAGGGTTATGCCTAGGGTTAGGGTTAGGGTTATGCCTAGGGTTAGGGTTAGGGTTATGCCTAGGGTTAGGGTTAGGGTTATGCCTAGGGTTAGGGTTAGGGTTATGCCTAGGGTTAGGGTTAGGGTTATGCCTAGGGTTAGGGTTAGGGTTATGCCTAGGGTTAGGGTTAGGGTTATGCCTAGGGTTAGGGTTAGGGTTATGCCTAGGGTTAGGGTTAGGGTTATGCCTAGGGTTAGGGTTAGGGTTATGCCTAGGGTTAGGGTTAGGGTTATGCCTAGGGTTAGGGTTAGGGTTATGCCTAGGGTTAGGGTTAGGGTTATGCCTAGGGTTAGGGTTAGGGTTATGCCTAGGGTTAGGGTTAGGGTTATGCCTAGGGTTAGGGTTAGGGTTATGCCTAGGGTTAGGGTTAGGGTTATGCCTAGGGTTAGGGTTAGGGTTATGCCTAGGGTTAGGGTTAGGGTTATGCCTAGGGTTAGGGTTAGGGTTATGCCTAGGGTTAGGGTTAGGGTTATGCCTAGGGTTAGGGTTAGGGTTATGCCTAGGGTTAGGGTTAGGGTTATGCCTAGGGTTAGGGTTAGGGTTATGCCTAGGGTTAGGGTTAGGGTTATGCCTAGGGTTAGGGTTAGGGTTATGCCTAGGGTTAGGGTTAGGGTTATGCCTAGGGTTAGGGTTAGGGTTATGCCTAGGGTTAGGGTTAGGGTTATGCCTAGGGTTAGGGTTAGGGTTATGCCTAGGGTTAGGGTTAGGGTTATGCCTAGGGTTAGGGTTAGGGTTATGCCTAGGGTTAGGGTTAGGGTTATGCCTAGGGTTAGGGTTAGGGTTATGCCTAGGGTTAGGGTTAGGGTTATGCCTAGGGTTAGGGTTAGGGTTATGCCTAGGGTTAGGGTTAGGGTTATGCCTAGGGTTAGGGTTAGGGTTATGCCTAGGGTTAGGGTTAGGGTTATGCCTAGGGTTAGGGTTAGGGTTATGCCTAGGGTTAGGGTTAGGGTTATGCCTAGGGTTAGGGTTAGGGTTATGCCTAGGGTTAGGGTTAGGGTTATGCCTAGGGTTAGGGTTAGGGTTATGCCTAGGGTTAGGGTTAGGGTTATGCCTAGGGTTAGGGTTAGGGTTATGCCTAGGGTTAGGGTTAGGGTTATGCCTAGGGTTAGGGTTAGGGTTATGCCTAGGGTTAGGGTTAGGGTTATGCCAAGTTCTCTTCCATTTTTCGAAGCTCTTCACATTTCCCCCCACCCACCCTTTCACCTAATTCATATTTATACTATACATTTCTTTCTAATGGACTAATTATGGAGACAATTTTTTCATATCAAAATGCGCATGCTCAGTAAATAAAAAGCTCAGTTATTAACATTTTTTTCGAAAATTTTCAAAATCGATTTAAGGCCTAAATAGGCCATTTTACATGGGAATAAGGGTCAGGAAACATGTTTTGGGGTTCTTCGGGACATTTTTAGGGGGTTTTGGCCAAAAAAAAAATTTTTTTTTCGAAAATTTTCAAAATCGATTTAAGGCCTAAATAGGCCATTTTACATGGGAATAAGGGTCAGGAAACATGTTTTGGGGTTCTTCGGGACATTTTTAGGGGGTTTTGGCCGAAAAAAAAATTTTTTTTCGAAAATTTTCAAAATCGATTTAAGGCCTAAATAGGCCATTTTACATGGGAATAAGGGTCAGGAAACATGTTTTGGGGTTCTTCGGGACATTTTTAGGGGGTTTTGGCCGAAAAAAAAAATTTTTTTTTTCGAAAATTTTCAAAATCGATTTAAGGCCTAAATAGGCCATTTTACATGGGAATAAGGGTCAGGAAACATGTTTTGGGGTTCTTCGGGACATTTTTAGGGGGTTTTGGCCAAAAAAAAAATTTTTTTTCGAAAATTTTCAAAATCGATTTAAGGCCTAAATAGGCCATTTTACATGGGAATAAGGGTCAGGAAACATGTTTTGGGGTTCTTCGGGACATTTTTAGGGGGTTTTGGCGAAAAAAAATTTTTTTTTCGAAAATTTTCAAAATCGATTTAAGGCCTAAATAGGCCATTTTACATGGGAATAAGGGTCAGGAAACATGTTTTGGGGTTCTTCGGGACATTTTTAGGGGGTTTTGGCCGAAAAAAAAAATTTTTTTTTTCGAAAATTTTCAAAATCGATTTAAGGCCTAAATAGGCCATTTTACATGGGAATAAGGGTCAGGAAACATGTTTTGGGGTTCTTCGGGACATTTTTAGGGGTTTTGGCCGAAAAAAAAATTTTTTTTCGAAAATTTTCAAAATCGATTTAAGGCCTAAATAGGCCATTTTACATGGGAATAAGGGTCAGGAAACATGTTTTGGGGTTCTTCGGGACATTTTTAGGGGGTTTTGGCCAAAAAAAAATTTTTTTTCGAAAATTTTCAAAATCGATTTAAGGCCTAAATAGGCCATTTTACATGGGAATAAGGGTCAGGAAACATGTTTTGGGGTTCTTCGGGACATTTTTAGGGGGTTTTGGCCGAAAAAAAATTTTTTTTTCGAAAATTTTCAAAATCGATTTAAGGCCTAAATAGGCCATTATACATGGGAATAAGGGTCAGGAAAACATGTTTGGGGTTCTTCGGGACATTTTTAGGGGGTTTTGGCCGAAAAAAAATTTTTTTTTTCGAAAATTTTCAAAATCGATTTAAGGCCTAAATAGGCCATTTTACATGGGAATAAGGGTCAGGAAACATGTTTTGGGGTTCTTCGGGACATTTTTAGGGGGTTTTGGCCGAAAAAAAAATTTTTTTCGAAAATTTTCAAAATCGATTTAAGGCCTAAATAGGCAATTTCAAATGGGAATAAGGGTCAGGAAACATGTTTTGGGGTTCTTCGGGACATCTTTAGAGGGTTTTGGCCGAAAAAAAATTTTTTTTTTTCGAAAATTTTCAAAATCGATTTAAGGCCTAAATAGGCCATTTTACATGAGAATAAATGTCAGGAAACATGTTTTGGGGTTCTTCGGGACATTTTTAGGGGGTTTTGGCCAAAAAAAAATTTTTTTTTTCGAAAATTTTCAAAATCGATTTAAGGCCTAAATAGGCCATTTTACATGGGAATAAGGGTCAGGAAACATGTTTTGGGGTTCTTCGGGACATTTTAAGGGGGTTTTGGCCAAAAAAAAAATTTTTTTTTCGAAAATTTTCAAAATCGATTTAAGGCCTAAATAGGCCATTTTACATGGGAATAAGGGTCTGAAACATCTTTTGGGGTTCTTCGGGTCATTTTTAGGGGGTTTTGGCCAAAAAAAAAATTTTTTTTCGAAAATTTTCAAAATCGATTTAAGGCCTAAATAGGCCATTTTACATGGGAATAAGGGTCAGGAAACATGTTTTGGGGTTCTTCGGGTCATTTTTAGGGGGTTTTGGCCAAAAAAAAATTTTTTTTCGAAAATTTTCAAAATCGATTTAAGGGTAAATAGGCATGGGAAAAAGGGTCTGCAAATGTTTTGGGGTTCTTCGGGACATTTTTAGGGGGTTTTGGCCGAAAAAAAATTTTTTTTTCGAAAATTTTCAAAATCGATTTAAGGCCTAAATAGGCCATTTTACATGGGAATAAGGGTCAGGAAACATGTTTTGGGGTTCTTCGGGACATTTTTAGGGGGTTTTGGCCGAAAAAAAATTTTTTTTTTTCGAAAATTTTCAAAATCGATTTAAGGCCTAAATAGGCCATTTTACATGGGAATAAGGGTCAGGAAACATGTTTTGGGGTTCTTCGGGACATTTTTAGGGGGTTTTGGCCAAAAAAAATTTATTTTTTCGAAAATTTTCAAAACGATTTAAGGCCTAAATAGGCCATTTTACATGGAAATAAGGGTCAGGAAACATGTTTTGGGGTTCTTCGGGACATTTTTAGGGGGTTTTGGCCGACAAAAAAAATTTTATTTTTCGAAAATTTTCAAGATCGATTTAAGGCCTAAATAGGCCATTTTACATAGGAATAAGGGTCAGGAAACATGTTTTGGGGTTCTTCGGGACATTTTTAGGGGGTTTTGGCCAAAAAAAAATTTTTTTTTTTCGAAAATTTTCAAAATCGATTTAAGGCCTAAATAGGCCATTTTACATGGGAATAAGGGTCAGGAAACATGTTTTGGGGTTCTTCGGGACATTTTAAGGGGGTTTTGGCCAAAAAAAAATTTTTTTTTCGAAAATTTTCAAAATCGATTTAAGGCCTAAATAGGCCATTTTACATTGGAATAAGGGTCAGGAAACATGTTTTGGGGTTCTTCGGGACATTTTTAGGGGGTTTTGGCCGAAAAAAAATTTTTTTTTCGAAAATTTTCAAAATCGATTTAAGGCCTAAATAGGCCATTTTACATGGGAATAAGGGTCAGGAAACATGTTTTGGGGTTCTTCGGGACATTTTTAGGGGGTTTTGGCCGAAAAAAAATTTTTTTTTCGAAAATTTTCAAAATCGATTTAAGGCCTAAATAGGCCATTTTACATGGGAATAAGGGTCAGGAAACATGTTTTGGGGTTCTTCGGGACATTTTTAGGGGGTTTTGGCCGAAAAAAAAATTTTTTTTTCGAAAATTTTCAAAATCGATTTAAGGCCTAAATAGGCCATTTTACATGGGAATAAGGGTCAGGAAACATGTTTTGGGGTTCTTCGGGACATTTTTAGGGGGTTTTGGCCAAAAAAAAATTTTTTTTTTCGAAAATTTTCAAAATCGATTTAAGGCCTAAATAGGCCATTTTACATGGGAATAAGGGTCAGGAAACATGTTTTGGGGTTCTTCGGGACATTTTTAGGGGATTTTGGCCAAAAAAAAATTTTTTTTTCGAAAATTTTCAAAATCGATTTAAGGCCTAAATAGGCCATTTTACATGGGAATAAGGGTCAGGAAAAATGTTTTGGGGTTCTTCGGGACATTTTTAGGGGGTTTTGGCCGAAAAAAAAATTTTTTTTCGAAAATTTTCAAAATCGATTTAAGGCCTAAATAGGCCATTTTACATGGGAATAAGGGTCAGGAAACATGTTTTGGGGTTCTTCGGGACATTTTTAGGGGGTTTTGGCCAAAAAAAAATTTTTTTTCGAAAATTTTCAAAATCGATTTAAGGCCTAAATAGGCGATTTTACATGGGAATAAGGGTCAGGAAACATGCTTTGGGGTTCTTCGGGACATTTTTAGGGGGTTTTGGCCAAAAAAAAATTTTTTTTTCGAAAATTTTCAAAATCGATTTAAGGCCTAAATAGGCCATTTTACATGGGAATAAGGGTCAGGAAACATGTTTTGGGGTTCTTTGGGACATTTTTAGGGGGTTTTGGCCAAAAAAAAAATTTTTTTTCGAAAATTTTCAAAATCGATTTAAGGCCTAAATAGGCCATTATACATGGGAATAAGGGTCAGGAAACATGTTTGGGGTTCTTCGGGACATTTTTAGGGGGTTTTGGCCGAAAAAAAATTTTTTTTTTCGAAAATTTTCAAAATCGATTTAAGGCCTAAATAGGCCATTTACATGGGAATAAGGGTCAGGAAACATGTTTTGGGGTTCTTCGGGACATTTTTAGGGGGTTTTGGCCAAAAAAAAAATTTTTTTTCGAAAATTTTCAAAATCGATTTAAGGCCTAAATAGGCCATTTTACATGGGAATAAGGGTCAGGAAACATGTTTGGGGTTCTTAGGGACATTTTTAGGGGGTTTTGGCCGAAAAAAAATTTTTTTTCGAAAATTTTCAAAATCGATTTAAGGCCTAAATAGGCCATTTTACATGGGAATAAGGGTCAGGAAACATGTTTTGGGGTTCTTCGGGACATTTTTAGGGGGTTTTGGCCAAAAAAAAATTTTTTTTTTCGAAAATTTTCAAAATCGATTTAAGGCCTAAATAGGCCATTTTACATGGGAATAAGGGTCAGGAAACATGTTTTGGGGTTCTTCGGGACATTTTTAGGGGGTTTTGGCCAAAAAAAAATTTTTTTTTCCAAAATTTTCAAAAATCGATTCAAGGCCTAAATAGGCCATTTTGTATGGGAATAAGGGCCAGGAAACATGTTTCGGGGTTCTTCGGGACATTTTTAGGGGGTTTTGGCCAAAAAAAAAAATTTTTTTCGAAAACTTTCAAAATCGATTTAAGGCCTAAATAGGCCATTTTACATGGGAATAAGGGTCAGGAAACATGTTTTGGGGTTCTTCGGGACATTTTTAGGGGGTTTTGGCCGAAAAAAAAATATTTTTTTGAAAATTTTCAAAATCGATTTAAGGCCTAAATAGGCCATTTTACATGGGAATGAGGGTCTGAAACATCTTTTGGGGTTCTTCGGGACATTTTTAGGGGGTTTTGGCCAAAAAAAAATTTTTTTTTTCGAAAATTTTCAAAATCGATTTAAGGCCTAAATAGGCCATTTTACATGGGAATAAGGGTCAGGAAACATGTTTTGGGGTTCTTCGGGACATTTTTAGGGGGTTTTGGCCAAAAAAAAATTTTTTTTTCGAAAATTTTCAAGATCGATTTAAGGCCTAAATAGGCCATTTTACATGGGAATAAGGGTCAGGAAACATCTTTTGGGGTTCTTCGGGACATTTTTAGGGGGTTTTGGCCGAAAAAAAATTTTTTTTCGAAAATTTTCAAAATCGATTTAAGGCCTAAATAGGCCATTTTCTATGGGAATAAGGGTCAGGAAACATGTTTTGGGGTTCTTCGGGATTTTTTTTCGAAAATTTTCAAAATCGATTTAAGGCCAAAATAGGCCATTTTACATGGGAATAAGGGTCAGGAAACATGTTTTGGGGTTCTTCGGGACATTTTTAGGGGGTTTTGGCCAAAAAAAAATTTTTTTTTCGAAAATTTTCAAAATCGATTTAAGGCCTAAATAGGCCATTTTACATGGGAATAAGGGTCAGGAAACATGTTTTGGGGTTCTTCGGGACATTTTTAGGGGGTTTTGGCCGAAAAAAAATTTTTTTTCGAAAATTTTCAAAATCGATTTAAGGCCTAAATAGGCGATTATACATGGGAATAAGGGTCAGGAAAAATGTTTTGGGGTTCTTCGGGACATTTTTAGGGGGTTTTGGCCAAAAAAAAATTTTTTTTTCGAAAATTTTCAAAATCGATTTAAGGCCTAAATAGGCGATTATACATGGGAATAAGGGTCAGGAAACATGTTTTGGGGTTCTTCGGGACATTTTTAGCGGGTTTTCGCCGAAATAAAATCTTTTTTTTCGAAAATTTTCAAAATCGATTTAAGGCCTAAATAGGCCATTTTACATGGGAATAAGGGTCAGGAAACATGTTTTGGGGTTCTTCGGGACATTTTTAGGGGGTTTTGGCCAAAAAAAAAATTTTTTTTTCGAAAATTTTCAAAATCGATTTAAGGCCTAAATAGGCCATTTTACATGGGAATAAGGGTCAGGAAAAATGTTTTGGGGTTCTTCGGGACATTTTTAGGGGGTTTTGGCCAAAAAAAAAATTTTTTTTTCGAAAATTTTCAAAATCGATTTAAGGCCTAAATAGGCGATTATACATGGGAATAAGGGTCAGGAAAAATGTTTTGGGGTTCTTCGGGACATTTTTAGGGGGTTTTGGCCAAAAAAAAAATTTTTTTTTCGAAAATTTTCAAAATCGATTTAAGGCCTAAATAGGCCATTTTACATGGGAATAAGGGTCAGGAAACATGTTTTGGGGTTCTTCAGGTCATTTTTAGGGGTTTTTGGCCACAAAAAAATTTTTTTTTGAAAATTTTAAAAATCGATTTAAGGCCTAAATAGGCCATTTTACATGGGAATGAGGGTCAGGAAACATCTTTTGGGGTTCTTCGGGACATTTTTAGGGGGTTTTGGCCAAAAAAAAATTTTTTTTTTCGAAAATTTTCAAAATCGATTTAAGGCCTAAATAGGCCATTTTACATGGGAATAAGGGTCAGGAAACATGTTTTGGGGTTCTTCGGGACATTTTTAGGGGGTTTTGGCCAAAAAAAAATTTTTTTTTCGAAAATTTTCAAAATCGATTTAAGGCCTAAATAGGCCATTTTACATGGGAATAAGGGTCAGGAAACATCTTTTGGGGTTCTTCGGGACATTTTTAGGGGGTTTTGGCCGACAAAAAAATTTTTTTTCGAAAATTTTCAAAATCGATTTAAGGCCAAAATAGGCCATTTTACATGGGAATAAGGGTCAGGAAACATGTTTTGGGGTTCTTCGGGACATTTTTTTTCGAAAATTTTCAAAATCGATTTAAGGCCAAAATAGGCCATTTTACATGGGAATAAGGGTCAAGAAACATGTTTTGGGGTTCTTCGGGACATTTTTAGGGGGTTTTGGCCAAAAAAAAATTTTTTTTTCGAAAATTTTCAAAATCGATTTAAGGCCTAAATAGGCCATTTTACATGGGAATAAGGGTCAGGAAACATGTTTTGGGGTTCTTCGGGTCATTTTTAGGGGGTTTTGGCCAAAAAAAAATTTTTTTTTCGAAAATTTTCAAAATCGATTTAAGGCCTAAATAGGCATTTTACATGGGAATAAGGGTCAGGAAACATGTTTTGGGGTTCTTCGGGACATTTTTAGGGGGTTTTGGCCGAAAAAAAAATTTTTTTTTCGAAAATTTTCAAAATCGATTTAAGGCCTAAATAGGCATTTTACATGGGAATAAGGGTCAGGAAACATTTTTTGGGGTTCTTCGGGACATTTTCAGGGGGTTTTGGCCGAAAAAAAAAATTTTTTTTCGAAAATTTTCAAAATCGATTTAAGGCCTAAATAGGCCATTTTACATGGGAATAAGGGTCAGGAAACATGTTTTGGGGTTCTTCGGGACATTTTTAGGGGGTTTTGGCCAAAAAAAAATTTTTTTTTCGAAAATTTTCAAAATCGATTTAAGGCCTAAATAGGCCATTTTACATGGGAATAAGGGTCAGGAAACATGTTTTGGGGTTCTTCGGGACATTTTTAGGGGGTTTTGGCCAAAAAAAAATTTTTTTTCGAAAATTTTCAAAATCGATTTAAGGCCTAAATAGGCAATTTACATGGGAATAAGGGTCAGGAAACATGTTTTGGGGTTCTTCGGGACATTTTTAGGGGGTTTTGGCCGAAAAAAAAATTTTTTTTCGAAAATTTTCAAAATCGATTTAAGGCCTAAATAGGCGATTTACATGGGAATAAGGGTCAGGAAACATGTTTTGGGGTTCTTCGGGACATTTTTAGGGGGTTTTGGCCAGAAAAAAAAATTTTTTTTCGAAAATTTTCAAAATCGATTTAAGGCCTAAATAGGCCATTTTACATGGGAATAAGGGTCAGGAAACATGTTTTGGGGTTCTTCGGGTCATTTTTAGGGGGTTTTGGCCAAAAAAAAATTTTTTTTTCGAAAATTTTCAAAATCGATTTAAGGCCTAAATAGGCGATTATACATGGGAATGAGGGTCAGGAAACATGTTTTGGGGTTCTTCGGGACATTTTTAGGGGGTTTTGGCCAAAAAAAAATTTTTTTTCGAAAATTTTCAAAATCGATTTAAGGCCTAAATAGGCCATTTTACATGGGAATAAGGGTCAGGAAACATGTTTTGGGGTTCTTCGGGACATTTTTAGGGGGTTTTGGCCAAAAAAAAATTTTTTTTTCGAAAATTTTCAAAATCGATTTAAGGCCTAAATAGGCCATTTTACATGGGAATAAGGGTCAGGAAACATGCTTTGGGGTTCTTCGGGACATTTTTAGGGGGTTTTGGCCGAAAAAAAAATTTTTTTTCGAAAATTTTCAAAATCGATTTAAGGCCTAAATAGGCAATTTACATGGGAATAAGGGTCAGGAAACATGTTTTGGGGTTCTTCGGGACATTTTTAGGGGGTTTTGGCCGAAAAAAAAATTTTTTTTTCGAAAATTTTCAAAATCGATTTAAGGCCTAAATAGGCAATTTACATGGGAATAAGGGTCAGGAAACATGTTTTGGGGTTCTTCGGGACATTTTTAGGGGGTTTTGGCCAAAAAAAAAATTTTTTTTTCGAAAATTTTCAAAATCGATTTAAGGCCTAAATAGGCCATTATACATGGGAATAAGGGTCAGGAAACATGTTTGGGGTTCTTCGGGACATTTTTAGGGGGTTTTGGCCAAAAAAAAAATTTTTTTTCGAAAATTTTCAAAATCGATTTAAGGCCTAAATAGGCGATTATACATGGGAACAAGGGTCAGGAAAAATGTTTTGGGGTTCTTCGGGACATTTTTAGGGGGTTTTGGCCAAAAAAAAAATTTTTTTTTCGAAAATTTTCAAAATCGATTTAAGGCCTAAATAGGCCATTTTACATGGGAATAAGGGTCAGGAAACATGTTTTGGGGTTCTTCGGGACATTTTTAGGGGGTTTTGGCCAAAAAAAAAATTTTTTTTTCGAAAATTTTCAAAATCGATTTAAGGCCTAAATAGGCCATTTTACATGGGAATAAGGGTCAGGAAACATGTTTTGGGGTTCTTCGGGACATTTTTAGGGGGTTTTGGCCAAAAAAAAAATTTTTTTTTCGAAAATTTTCAAAATCGATTTAAGGCCTAAATAGGCGATTATACATGGGAACAAGGGTCAGGAAACATGTTTTGGGGTTCTTCGGGACATTTTTAGGGGGTTTTGGCCAAAAAAAAATTTTTTTTTCGAAAATTTTCAAAATCGATTTAAGGCCTAAATAGGCCATTTTACATGGGAATAAGGGTCAGGAAACATGTTTTGGGGTTCTTCGGGACATTTTTAGGGGGTTTTGGCCGAAAAAAAAATTTTTTTTTCGAAAATTTTCAAAATCGATTTAAGGCCTAAATAGGCCATTTTACATGGGAATAAGGGTCAGGAAACATGTTTTGGGGTTCTTCGGGACATTTTTAGGGGGTTTTGGCCGAAAAAAAAATTTTTTTTTCGAAAATTTTCAAAATCGATTTAAGGCCTAAATAGGCCATTTTACATGGGAATAAGGGTCAGGAAACATGTTTTGGGGTTCTTCGGGACATTTTTAGGGGGTTTTGGCCAAAAAAAAAATTTTTTTTTCGAAAATTTTCAAAATCGATTTAAGGCCTAAATAGGCAATTTTACATGGGAATAAGGGTCAGAAAACATGTTTTGGGGTTCTTCGGGACATTTTTAGGGGGTTTTGGCCGAAAAAAAAATTTTTTTTTCGAAAAATTTTCAAATCGATTTAAGGCCTAAATAGGCCATTATACATGGGAATAAGGGTCAGGAAACATGTTTGGGGTTCTTCGGGACATTTTTAGGGGTTTTGGCCAAAAAAAAAATTTTTTTTTTCGAAAATTTTCAAAATCGATTTAAGGCCTAAATAGGCCATTTTACATGGGAATAAGGGTCAGGAAACATGTTTTGGGGTTCTTCGGGACATTTTTAGGGGGTTTTGGCCAAAAAAAAGATTTTTTTTCGAAAATTTTCAAAATCGATTTAAGGCCTAAATAGGCCATTTTACATGGGAATAAGGGTCAGGAAACATGTTTTTGGGGTTCTTCGGGACATTTTTAGGGGGTTTTGGTCGAAAAAAAATTTTTTTCGAAAATTTTCAAAATCGATTTAAGGCCTAAATAGGCCATTTTACATGGGAATAAGGGTCAGGAAACATGCTTTGGGGTTCTTCGGGACATTTTTAGGGGGTTTTGGCCGAAAAAAAATCTTTTTTTTCGAAAATTTTCAAAATCGATTTAAGGCCTAAATAGGCAATTTACAAGGGAATAAGGGGTCAGGAAACATGTTTTGGGGTTCTTCGGGACAGTTTTAGGAGGTTTTGGCCGAAAAAAAATTTTTTTTCGAAAATTTTCAAAATCGATTTAAGGCCTAAATAGGCAATTTACATGGGAATAAGGGTCAGGAAACATGTTTTGGGGTTCTTCGGGACATTTTTAGGGGGTTTTGGCCAAAAAAAAAAAATTTTTTTTTCGAAAATTTTCAAAATCGATTTAAGGCCTAAATAGGCCAATTTTACATGGGAATAAGGGTCAGGAAACATGTTTTGGGGTTCTTCGGGACATTTTTAGGGGGTTTTGGCCGAAAAAAAATTTTTTTTTTTCGAAAATTTTCAAAATCGATTTAAGGCCTAAATAGGCCATTATACATGGGAATAATGGTCTGAAAACATGTGTTGGGGTTCTTCGGGACATCTTTAGAGGGTTTTGGCCAAAAAAAAATTTTTTTTTTCGAAAATTTTCAAAATCGATTTAAGGCCTAAATAGGCCATTATACATGGGAATAAGGGTCAGCAAACATGTTTTGGGGTTCTTCGGGACATTTTTAGAGGGTTTTGGCCGAAAAAAAATTTTTTTTTTGAAAATTTTCAAAATCAATTTAAGGCCTAAATAGGCCATTTTTCATGGGAATAATGGTCAGGAAACATGTTTCGGGGTTCTTCGGGACATTTTTAGGGGGTTTTGGCCAAAAAAAAATTTTTTTTCGAAAATTTTCAAAATCGATTTAAGGCCTAAATAGGCCATTTTACATGGGAATAAGGGTCAGGAAACATGTTTTGGGGTTCTTCGGGACATTTTTAGGGGGTTTTGGCCAAAAAAAAAATTTTTTTTCGAAAATTTTCAAAATCGATTTAAGGCCTAAATAGGCCATTTTACATGGGAATAAGGGTCAGGAAACATGTTTTGGGGTTCTTCGGGACATTTTTAGGGGGTTTTGGCCAAAAAAAAAATTTTTTTTTCGAAAATTTTCAAAATCGATTTAAGGCCTAAATAGGCCATTTCAAATACATGGGAATAAGGGTCAGGAAACATGTTTTGGGGTTCTTCGGGACATTTTTAGGGGGTTTTGGCCAAAAAAAAAATTTTTTTTTTTCGAAAATTTTCAAAATCGATTTAAGGCCTAAATAGGCCATTTTACATGGGAATAAGGGTCAGGAAACATGTTTTGGGGTTCTTCGGGACATTTTTAGGGGGTTTTGGCCAAAAAAAAATTTTTTTTTCGAAAATTTTCAAAATCGATTTAAGGCCTAAATAGGCCATTTTACATGGGAATAAGGGTCAGGAAACATGTTTTGGGGTTCTTCGGGACATTTTTAGGGGGTTTTGGCCGAAAAAAAAATTTTTTTTTCGAAAATTTTCAAAATCGATTTAAGGCCTAAATAGGCCATTTTACATGGGAATAAGGGTCAGGAAACATTTTTTGGGGTTCTTCGGGACATTTTTAGGGGGTTTTGGCCGAAAAAAAAATTTTTTTTCAAAAATTTTCAAAATCGATTTAAGGCCTAAATAGGCAATTTACATGGGAATAAGGGTCAGGAAACATGTTTTGGGGATCTTCGGGACATTTTTAGGGGGTTTTGGCCGACAAAAAAAATTTTCTTTTTCGAAAATTTTCAAAATCGATTTAAGGCCTAAATAGGCCATTTTACATGGGAATAAGGGTCAGGAAAACATTTTTGGGGTTCTTCGGGACATTTTTAGGGGGTTTTGGCCGAAAAAAAATTTTTTTTTTCGAAAATTTTCAAAATCGATTTAAGGCCTAAATAGGCCATTTCAAATACATGGGAATAAGGGTCAGGAAACATGTTTTGGGGTTCTTTGGGACATTTTTAGGGGGTTTTGGCCGAAAAAAAATTTTTTTTTTTCGAAAATTTTCAAAATCGATTTAAGGCCTAAATAGGCCATTTTACATGGGAATAAGGGTCAGGAAACATGTTTTGGGGTTCTTCGGGACATTTTTAGGGGGTTTTGGCCGAAAAAAAAATTTTTTTTTGAAAATTTTCAAAATCGATTTAAGGCCTAAATAGGCCATTTTACATGGGAATCAGGGTCAGGAAACATGTTTTGGGGTTCTTCGGGACATTTTTAGGGGGTTTTGGCCAAAAAAAAATTTTTTTTTTCGAAAATTTTCAAAATCGATTTAAGGCCTAAATAGGCCATTTTACATGGGAATAAGGGTCAGGAAACATGTTTTTGGGTCTTCGGGACATTTTTAGGGGGTTTTGGCCGAAAAAAAAATTTTTTTTTCGAAAATTTTCAAAATCGATTTAAGGCCTAAATAGGCCATTTTACATGGGAATAAGGGTCAGGAAACATGTTTTGGGGTTCTTCGGGACATTTTTAGGGGGTTTTGGCCAAAAAAAAAATTTTTTTTCGAAAATTTTCAAAATCGAGTTAAGGCCTAAATAGGCCATTTTACATGGGAATAAGGGTCAGGAAACATTTTTTGGGGTTCTTCGGGACATTTTCAGGGGGTTTTGGCCGAAAAAAAAATTTTTTTTCGAAAATTTTCAAAATCGAGTTAAGTCCTAAATAGGCGATTTACATGGGAATAAGGGTCGGGAAACATGTTTTGGGGTTCTTCGGGACATTTTTAGGGGGTTTTGGCCAAAAAAAAAATTTTTTTTCGAAAATTTTCAAAATCGATTTAAGGCCTAAATAGGCCATTTTACATGGGAATAAGGGTCAGGAAACATGTTTGGGGTTCTTCGGGACATTTTTAGGGGGTTTTGGCCGAAAAAAAATTTTTTTTTCGAAAATTTTCAAAATCGATTTAAGGCCTAAATAGGCCATTTTACATGGGAATAAGGGTCAGGAAACATGTTTTGGGGTTCTTCGGGACATTTTTAGGGGGTTTTGGCCAAAAAAAAAATTTTTTTTTCGAAAATTTTCAAAATCGATTTAAGGCCTAAATAGGCAATTTACATGGGAATAAGGGTCAGGAAACATGTTTTGGGGTTCTTCGGGACATTTTTAGGGGGTTTTGGCCGAAAAAAAATTTTTTTTTCGAAAATTTTCAAAATCGATTTAAGGCCTAAATAGGCCATTTTACATGGGAATAAGGGTCAGGAAACATGTTTTGGGGTTCTTCGGGACATTTTTAGGGGGTTTTGGCCAAAAAAAAAATTTTTTTTTCGAAAATTTTCAAAATCGATTTAAGGCCTAAATAGGCCATTTTACATGGGAATAAGGGTCAGGAAACATGTTTTGGGGTTCTTCGGGACATTTTTAGGGGGTTTTGGCCAAAAAAAAATTTTTTTTTCGAAAATTTTCAAAATCGATTTAAGGCCTAAATAGGCCATTTTACATGGGAATAAGGGTCAGGAAAACATGTTTTGGGGTTCTTCGGGACATTTTTAGGGGGTTTTGGCCAAAAAAAAAATTTTTTTTTCGAAAATTTTCAAATCGATTTAAGGCCTAAATAGGCCATTATACATGGGAATAAGGGTCAGGAAAACATGTTTGGGGTTCTTCGGGACATTTTTAGGGGGTTTTGGCCGAAAAAAAATTTTTTTTTTTCGAAAATTTTCAAAATCGATTTAAGGCCTAAATAGGCCATTTTACATGGGAATAAGGGTCAGGAAACATGTTTTGGGGTTCTTCGGGACATTTTTAGGGGGTTTTGGCCAAAAAAAAATTTTTTTTTCGAAAATTTTCAAAATCGATTTAAGGCCTAAATAGGCCATTTTACATGGGAATAAGGGTCAGGAAACATGTTTGGGGTTCTTCGGGACATTTTTAGGGGGTTTTGGCCGAAAAAAAAATTTTTTTTTCGAAAATTTTCAAAATCGATTTAAGGCCTAAATAGGCCATTTTACATGGGAATAAGGGTCAGGAAACATGTTTTGGGGTTCTTCGGGACATTTTTAGGGGGTTTTGGCCGAAAAAAAAAATTTTTTTTTCGAAAATTTTCAAAATCGATTTAAGGCCTAAATAGGCAATTTCAAATGGGAATAAGGGTCAGGAAACATGTTTTGGGGTTCTTCGGGACATTTTTAGAGGGTTTTGGCCGAAAAAAAATTTTTTTTTTTCGAAAATTTTCAAAATCGATTTAAGGCCTAAATAGGCCATTTTACATGGGAATAAGGGTCAGGAAACATGTTTTGGGGTTCTTCGGGACATTTTTAGGGGGTTTTGGCCGAAAAAAAAATTATTTTTTCGAAAATTTTCAAAATCGATTTAAGGCCTAAATAGGCCATTTTACATGGGAATAAGGGTCAGGAAACATGTTTTGGGGTTCTTCGGGACATTTTTAGGGGGTTTTGGCCGACAAAAAAATTTTTTTTTCGAAAATTTTCAAATCGATTTAAGGCCTAATTAGGCCATTTTACATGGGAATAAGGGTCAGGAAACATCTTTTGGGGTTCTTCGGGACATTTTTAGGGGGTTTTGGCCAAAAAAAAATTTTTTTTTTTGAAAATTTTCAAAATCGATTTAAGGCCTAAAAAGGCCATTTTACATATGAATAAGGGTCAGGAAACATGTTTTTGGGGTTCTTCGGGACATTTTTAGGGGGTTTTGGCCAAAAAAAAATTTTTTTTTCGAAAATTTTCAAAATCGATTTAAGGCCTAAATAGGCCATTTTACATGGGAATAAGGGTCAGGAAACATGTTTTGGGGTTCTTCGGGACATTTTTAGGGGGTTTTGGCCAAAAAAAAATTTTTTTTTCGAAAATTTTCAAAATCGATTTAAGGCCTAAATAGGCCATTTTACATGGGAATAAGGGTCAGAAAACATGTTTTGGGGTTCTTCGGGACATTTTTAGGGGGTTTTGGCCGAAAAAAAATTTTTTTTTTTCGAAAATTTTCAAAATCGATTTTAGGCCTAAATAGGCCATTTTACATGGGAATAAGGGTCAGGAAACATGTTTTGGGGTTCTTCGGGACATTTTTAGGGGGTTTTGGCCGAAAAAAAAATTTTTTTTTCGAAAATTTTCAAAATCGATTTAAGGCCTAAATAGGCCATTTTACATGGGAATAAGGGTCAGGAAACATGTTTTGGGGTTCTTCGGGACATTTTTAGGGGGTTTTGGCCAAAAAAAAATTTTTTTTTCGAAAATTTTCAAAATCGATTTAAGGCCTAAATAGGCAATTTTACATGGGAATAAGGGTCAGGAAACATGTTTTGGGGTTCTTCGGGACATTTTTAGGGGGTTTTGGCCGAAAAAAAAATTTTTTTTTCGAAAATTTTCAAAATCGATTTAAGGCCTAAATAGGCAATTTTACATGGGAATAAGGGTCAGGAAACATGTTTTGGGGTTCTTCGGGACATTTTTAGGGGGTTTTGGCAGAAAAAAAATTTTTTTTTCGAAAATTTTCAAAATCGATTTAAGGCCTAAATAGGCCATTTTACATGGAAATAAGGGTCAGGAAACATGTTTTGGGGTTCTTCGGGACATTTTTAGGGGGTTTTGGCCGACAAAAAATATTTTTTTTCGAAAATTTTCAAAATCGATTTAAGGCCTAAATAGGCCATTTTACATGGGAATAAGGGTCAGGAAACATGTTTTGGGGTTCTTCGGGACATTTTTAGGGGGTTTTGGCCGAAAAAAAATATTTTTTTCGAAAATTTTCAAAATCGATTTAAGGCCTAAATAGGCCATTTTACATGGGAATAAGGGTCAGGAAACATGTTTTTGGGGTTCTTCGGGACATTTTTAGGGGGTTTTGGCCAAAAAAAAATTTTTTTTTCGAAAATTTTCAAAATCGATTTAAGGCCTAAATAGGCCATTTTACATGGGAATAAGGGTCAGGAAACATGTTTTGGGGTTCTTTGGGACATTTTTAGGGGGTTTTGGCCGAAAAAAAATTTTTTTTCGAAAATTTTCAAAATCGATTTAAGGCCTAAATAGGCAATTTCAAATTGGAATAGGGGTCAGAAAACATGTTTTGGGGTTCTTTGGGACATTTTTAGGGGGTTTTGGCCGAAAAAAAATTTTTTTTTGTCGAAAATTTTCAAAATCGATTTAAGGCCTAAATAGGCCATTTTACATGGGAATAAGGGTCAGGAAACATGTTTTGGGGTTCTTCGGGACATTTTTAGGGGGTTTTGGCCGAAAAAAAATATTTTTTTCGAAAATTTTCAAAATCGATTTAAGGCCTAAATAGGCCATTTTACATGGGAATAAGGGTCAGGAAACATGTTTTGGGGTTCTTCGGGACATTTTTAGGGGGTTTTGGCCGAAAAAAAATATTTTTTTCGAAAATTTTCAAAATCGATTTAAGGCCTAAATAGGCCATTTTACATGGGAATAAGGGTCAGGAAACATGTTTTGGGGTTCTTCGGGACATTTTTAGGGGGTTTTGGCCAAAAAAAAATTTTTTTTCGAAAATTTTCAAAATCGATTTAAGGCCTAAATAGGCAATTTTACATGGGAATAAGGGTCAGGAAACATGTTTTGGGGTTCTTCGGGACATTTTTAGGGGGTTTTGGCCAAAAAAAAAATTTTTTTTCGAAAATTTTCAAAATCGATTTAAGGCCTGAATAGGCAATTATACATGGGAACAAGGGTCAGGAAACATGTTTTGGGGTTCTTCGGGACATTTTTAGGGGGTTTTGGCCGAAAAAAAATTTTTTTTTCGAAAATTTTCAAAATCGATTTAAGGCCTAAATAGGCCATTTTACATGGGAATAAGGGTCAGGAAACATGTTTTGGGGTTCTTTGGGACATTTTTAGGGGGTTTTGGCCGAAAAAAAATTTTTTTTTCGAAAATTTTCAAAATCGATTTAAGGCCTAAATAGGCAATTTCACATGGGAATGAGGGTCAGAAAACATGTTTTGGGGTTCTTCGGGACATTTTTAGGGGGTTTTGGCCAAAAAAAAAATTTTTTTTCGAAAATTTTCAAGATCGATTTAAGGCCTAAATAGGCCATTATACATGGGAATAATGGTCTGAAAACATGTGCTGGGGTTCTTCGGGACATCTTTAGAGGGTTTTGGCCGAAAAAAAATTTTTTTTTTTCGAAAATTTTCAAAATCGATTTAAGGCCTAAATAGGCCATTTTACATGGGAATAAGGGTCAGGAAACATGTTTTGGGGTTCTTCGGGACATTTTTAGGGGGTTTTGGCCAAAAAAAAATATTTTTTCGAAAATTTTCAAAATCGATTTAAGGCCTAAATAGGCCATTTTACATGGGAATAAGGGTCAGGAAACATGTGTTGGGGTTCTTCGGGACATTTTTAGGGGGTTTTGGTCGAAAAAAAATTTTTTTTCGAAAATTTTTACGATTTAAGGCCTAAATAGGCCATTTTACATGGGAATAAGGGTCAGGAAAAATGTTTTGGGGTTCTTCGGGACATTTTTAGGGGTTTTGGCCGAAAAAAAATTTTTTTTCGAAAATTTTCAAAATCGATTTAAGGCCTAAATAGGCAATTTTAAATGGGAAAAAGGGTCTGCAACGTGTTTTGGGGTTCTTCGGGACATTTTTAGGGGGTTTTGGCCGGGAAACATGTTTTGGGGTTCTTCGGGACATTTTTAGGGGGTTTTGGCCGAAAAAAAATTTTTTTTTTTCGAAAATTTTCAAAATCGATTTAAGGCCTAAATAGGCCATTTTACATGGAATAAGGGTCAGGAAACATGTTTTGGGGTTCTTCGGGACATTTTTAGGGGGTTTTGGCCGAAAAAAAATTTTTTTTTCAAAAATTTTCAAGAATCGATTTAAGGCCTAAATAGGCCATTTTACATGGGAATAAGGGTCAGGAAACATGTTTTGGGGTTCTTCTGGGACATTTTTAGGGGGTTTTGGCCGAAAAAAGAAATTTTTTTTTTAGATTTTCAAAATCAATTTAAGGCCTAAATAGGCCATTTTACATGGGAATAGGGTCAGGAAACATCTTTTGGGGTTCTTCGGGACATTTTTAGGGGGTTTTGGCCAAAAAAAAATTTTTTTTTTTGAAAATTTTCAAAATCGATTTAAGGCCTAAATAGGCCATTTTACATGGGAATAAGGGTCAGGAAACATGTTTTTGGGGCTTCGGGACATTTTTAGGGGGTTTTAACCAAAAAAAAAGTTTTTTCGAAAATTTTCAAGATCGATTCAAGGCCTAAATAGGCCATTTCAAATGGGAATAGGGGTCAGGAAACATGTTTTGGGGTTCTTTGGGACATTTTTAGGGGGTTTTGGCCGACAAAAAAAATTTTTTTTCGAAAATTTTCAAAATCGATTTAAGGCCTAAATAGGCCATTTTACATGGGAATAAGGGTCAGGAAACATTTTTTGGGGTTCTTCGGGACATTTTTAGGGGGTTTTGGCCGAAAAAAAAATTTTTTTTCGAAAATTTTCAAAATCGATTTAAGGCCTAAAAAGGCAATTTTACATGGGAATAGGGGTCAGGAAACATGTTTTGGGGTTCTTTGGGACATTTTTAGGGGGTTTTGGCCGACAAAAAATATTTTTTTTCGAAAATTTTCAAAATCGATTTAAGGCCTAAATAGGCCATTTTACATGAGAATAAGGGTCAGGAAACATGTTTGGGGTTCTTCGGGACATTTTTAGGGGGTTTTGGCCGAAAAAAAATATTTTTTTCGAAAATTTTCAAAATCGATTTAAGGCCTAAATAGGCCATTTTACATGGGAATAAGGGTCAGGAAGCATGTTTTGGGGTTCTTCGGGACATTTTTAGGGGGTTTTGGCCTTAAAAAAAATTTTTTTCGAAAATTTTCAAAATCGATTTAAGGCCTAAATAGGCAATTTACATGGGAATAAGGGTCAGGAAACATGTTTTGGGGTTCTTCGGGACATTTTTAGGGGGTTTTGGCCGAAAAAAAAATTTTTTCTCGAAAATTTTCAAAATCGCATTAAGGCCTAAATAGGCAATTTAAAATGAGAATAGGGGTCAGGAAACATGTTTTGGGGTTCTTCGGGACATTTTTAGGGGGTTTTGGCCAGAAAAAAAAATTTTTTTCGAAAATTTTCAAAATTGATTTAAGGCCTAAATAGGCCATTTTACATGAGAATAAGGGTCAGGAAACATGTTTTGGGGTTCTTTGGGACATTTTTAGGGGGTTTTGGCCGAAAAAAAATATTTTTTCGAAAATTTTCAAGATCGATTTAAGGCCTAAATAGGCCATTATACATGGGAATAATGGTCTGAAAACATGTGCTGGGGTTCTTCGGGACATCTTTAGAGGGTTTTGGCCGAAAAATAATTTTTTTTTGTCGAAAATTTTCAAAATCGATTTAAGGCCTAAATAGGCCATTTTACATGGGAATAAGGGTCAGGAAACATGTTTTGGGGTTCTTCGGGACATTTTTAGGGGGTTTTGGCCGAAAAAAAATATTTTTTCGAAAATTTTCAAAATCGATTTAAGGCCAAAATAGGCCATTTTACATGGAAATAAGGGCCAGGAAACATGTTTTGGGATCTTCGGGACATTTTTAGGGGGTTTTGGCCAAAAAAAAAGATATTTTTTCGAAAATTTTCAAAATCGATTTAAGGCCTAAATAGGCCATTTTACATGGGAATAAGGGTCAGGAAACATGTGTTGGCGTTCTTCGGGACATTTTTAGGGGGTTTTGGTCGAAAAAAAAAATTTTTTTTCGAAAATTTTTACGATTTAAGGCCAAAATAGGCCATTTTACATCGGAATAAGGGTCTGGAAGCGTGTTTTGGGGTTCTTCGGGACAGTTTTAGGAGGTTTTGGCCGAAAAAAAATTTTTTTTCGAAAATTTTCAAAATCGATTTAAGGCGTAAATAGGCAATTTCAAATGGGAAAAAGGGTCTGCAACGTGTTTTGGGGTTCTTCGGGACATTTTTAGGGGGTTTTGGCCGGGAAACATGTTTTGGGGTTCTTCGGGACATCTTTAGAGGGTTTTGGCCGAAAAAAAATTTTTTTTTTTCGAAAATTTTCAAAATCGATTTAAGGCCTAAATAGGCCATTTTACATGGGAATAAGGGTCAGGAAACATGTTTTGGGGTTCTTCGGGACATTTTTAGGGGGTTTTGGCCGAAAAAAGATATTTTTTCAAAAATTTTCAAGAACGATTTAAGGCCTAAATAGGCCATTTTACATGGAAATAAGGGCCAGGAAACATGTTTTGGGGTTCTCCGGGACATTTTTAGGGGGTTTTGGCCGACAAAAAAATATTTTTTTGAAAATTTTCAAGATCGATTTAAGGCCTAAATAGGCCATTTTACATCGGAATAGTGGTCTGCAACGTCTTTTGGGGTTTTTCGGGACATTTTTAGGGGGTTTTGGCCAAAAAAAAAATTTTTTTTTTTGAAAATTTTCAAAATCGATTTAAGGCCTTAATAGGCCATTTTACATTGGAATAAGGGTCTGGAAACATGTTTTTGGGGCTTCGGGACATTTTAAGAGGGTTTTAACCGAAAAAAAGTTTTTTCGAAAATTTTCAAGATCGATTCAAGGCCTAAATAGGCCATTTTACATCGGAATAATGGTCTGCAACATGTTTTGGGGTTTTTCGGGACATTTTTAGGGGGTTTTGGCCGACAAAAAAAATTTTTTTTCGAAAATTTTCAAAATCGATTTAAGGCCAAAATAGGCCATTTTACATGGGAATAAGGGTCAGGAAACATTTTTTGGGGTTCTTCGGGACATTTTTAGGGGGTTTTGGCCGAAAAAAAAATTTTTTCTCGAAAATTTTCAAAATCGATTTAAGGCCTAAAAAGGCAATTTCAAATGGGAATAGGGGTCAGGAAACATGTTTTGGGGTTCTTTGGGACATTTTTAGGGGGTTTTGACCGACAAAAAATATTTTTTTTCGAAAATTTTCAAAATCGATTTAAGGCCTAAACAGGCCATTTTACATGAGAATAAGGGTCAGGAAACATGTATTGGGGTTCTTCGGGACATTTTTAGGGGGTTTTGGCCGAAAAAAAATATTTTTTTCGAAAATTTTCAAAATCGATTTAAGGCTAAATTGGCCATTTTACATCGGAATAAGGGTCAGGAAGCGTGTTTTGGGGTTCTTCGGGACAGTTTTAGGGGGTTTTGGCCTTAAAAAAATTTTTTTTCGAAAATTTTCAAAATCGATTTAAGGCCAAAATAGGCCATTTTACATGGGAATAAGGGTCAGGAAACATTTTTTGGGGTTCTTCGGGACATTTTTAGGGGGTTTTGGCCGAAAAAAAAATTTTTTCTCGAAAATTTTCAAAATCGATTTAAGGCCTAAAAAGGCAATTTCAAATGGGAATAGGGGTCAGGAAACATGTTTTGGGGTTCTTTGGGACATTTTTAGGGGGTTTTGACCGACAAAAAATATTTTTTTTCGAAAATTTTCAAAATCGATTTAAGGCCTAAACAGGCCATTTTACATGAGAATAAGGGTCAGGAAACATGTATTGGGGTTCTTCGGGACATTTTTAGGGGGTTTTGGCCGACAAAAAATATTTTTTTCGAAAATTTTCAAAATCGATTTAAGGCTAAATTGGCCATTTTACATCGGAATAAGGGTCAGGAAGCGTGTTTTGGGGTTCTTCGGGACAGTTTTAGGGGGTTTTGGCCTTAAAAAAATTTTTTTTCGAAAATTTTCAAAATCGATTTAAGGCCTAAATAGGCAATTTCAAATGGGTATAAGGGTCACGAAACATGTTTTGGGGTTCTTCGGGACATTTTTAGGGGGTTTTGGCCGAAAAAAAAATTTTTTCTCGAAAATTTTCAAAATCGACTTAAGGCCTAAATAGGCAATTTCAAATGAGAATAGGGGTCAGGAAACATGTTTTGGGGTTCTTCGGGACATTTTTAGGGGGTTTGGGCAGAAATAAAAATTTTTTTCGAAAATTTTCAAAATTGATTTAAGGCCTAAATAGGCCATTTTACATGAGAATAAATGTCAGGAAACATGTTTTGGGGTTCTTTGGGACATTTTTAGGGGGTTTTGGCCGAAAAAAAATTTTTTTCTCGAAAATTTTCAAAATCGATTTAAGGCCTAAATAGGCAATTTCAAATTGGAATAGGGGTCAGAAAACATGTTTTGGGGTTCTTTGAGACATTTTTAGGGGGCTTTGGCCGAAAAAAAATATTTTTTCGAAAAAATTCAAGATCGATTTAAGGCCTAAATAGGCCATTATACATAGGAATAAGGGTCTGAAAACATGTGTTGGGGTTCTTCGGGACATCTTTAGAAGGTTTTGGCCGAAAAAAAATTTTTTTTTTTCGAAAATTTTCAAAATCGATTGGCCTAAATAGGCCATTTTACATGGGAATAAGGGTCAGGAAACATGTTTTGGGGTTCTTCGGGACATTTTTAGGGGGTTTTGGCCGAAAAAAGATATTTTTTCGAAAATTTTCAAAATCGATTTAAGGCCAAAATAGGCCATTTTACATGGGAATAAGGGTCAGGAAACATGTGTTGGGGTTCTTCGGGACATTTTTAGGGGGTGTTGGTCGAAAAAAAATTTTTTTTCGAAAATTTTTACGATTTAAGGCCAAAATAGGCCATTTTACATCGGAATAAGGGTCTGGAAGCGTGTTTTGGGGTTCTTCGGGACAGTTTTAGGAGGTTTTGGCCGAAAAAAAATTTTTTTTCGAAAATTTTCAAAATCGATTTAAGGCGTAAATAGGCAATTTCAAATGGGAAAAAGGGTCTGCAACGTGTTTTGGGGTTCTTCGGGACATTTTTAGGGGGTTTTGGCCGGGAAACATGTTTTGGGGTTCTTCGGGACATCTTTAGAGGGTTTTGGCCGAAAAAAAATTTTTTTTTTTCGAAAATTTTCAAAATCGATTTAAGGCCTAAATAGGCCATTTTACATGGGAATAAGGGTCAGGAAACATGTTTTGGGGTTCTTCGGGACATTTTTAGGGGGTTTTGGCCGAAAAAAGATATTTTTTCAAAAATTTTCAAGAACGATTTAAGGCCTAAATAGGCCATTTTACATGGAAATAAGGGCCAGGAAACATGTTTTGGGGTTCTCCGGGACATTTTTAGGGGGTTTTGGCCGACAAAAAAATATTTTTTTGAAAATTTTCAAGATCGATTTAAGGCCTAAATAGGCCATTTTACATCGGAATAGTGGTCTGCAACGTCTTTTGGGGTTTTTCGGGGGGTCTGGAAACATGTTTTTGGGGCTTCGGGACATTTTAAGAGGGTTTTAACCGAAAAAAAGTTTTTTCGAAAATTTTCAAGATCGATTCAAGGCCTAAATAGGCCATTTTACATCGGAATAAGGGTCAGGAAACATGTTTTGGGGTTCTTCGGGACATTTTTAGGGGGTTTGGGCAGAAAAAAAAATTTTTTTCGAAAATTTTCAAAATTGATTTAAGGCCTAAATAGGCCATTTTACATGAGAATAAATGTCAGGAAACATGTTTTGGGGTTCTTTGGGACATTTTTAGGGGGTTTTGGCCGAAAAAAAATTTTTTTCTCGAAAATTTTCAAAATCGATTTAAGGCCTAAATAGGCAATTTCAAATTGGAATAGGGGTCAGAAAACATGTTTTGGGGTTCTTTGAGACATTTTTAGGGGGCTTTGGCCGAAAAAAAATATTTTTTCGAAAAAATTCAAGATCGATTTAAGGCCTAAATAGGCCATTATACATGGGAATAAGGGTCTGAAAACATGTGTTGGGGTTCTTCGGGACATCTTTAGAAGGTTTTGGCCGAAAAAAAATTTTTTTTTTCGAAAATTTTCAAAATCGATTGGCCTAAATAGGCCATTTTACATGGGAATAAGGGTCAGGAAACATGTTTTGGGGTTCTTCGGGACATTTTTAGGGGGTTTTGGCCGAAAAAAGATATTTTTTCGAAAATTTTCAAGATCGATTTAAGGCCTAAATAGGCCATTTTACATGGGAATAAGGGTCTGGAAACATGTTTTTGGGGCTTCGGGACATTTTAAGAGGGTTTTAACCGAAAAAAAGTTTTTTTCGAAAATTTTCAAAATCGATTTAAAGCCTAAATAGGCCATTTTACACGGGAATAAGGGTCAGGAAACATGCTTTGGGGTTCTTCGGGACATTTTTAGCGGGTTTTGGCCGAAATAAAAATTTTTTTTCGAAAATTTTCAAAATCGATTTAAGGCCTAAATAGGCAATTTCAAATGGGAATAAGGGTCAGGAAACATGTTTTGGGGTTCTTTGGGACATTTTTAGGGGGTTTTGGCCGAAAAAAAAATTTTTTCTCGAAAATTTCCAAAATCGATTTAAGGCCTAAATAGGCAATTTCAAATGGGAATAGGGGTCAGGGAACATGTTTTTGGGTTTTTTGGGACATTTTAGGGGGTTTGGGCAGAAAAAAAATTTTTTTTCGAAAATTTTCAAAATTGATTTAAGGCCTAAATAGGCCATTTTACATGGGAATAAGTGTCAGGAAACATGTTTTGTTGTTCTTCGGGACATTTTTAGGGGTTTTGGCCGAAAAAAAAATTTTTTTCGAAAATTTTCAAAATCGATTTAAGGCCTAAATAGGTAATTTCTAATGGGAATAAGCGTCAGGAAACATGTTTTGGGGTTCTTCGGGACATTTTTAGGGGGTTTTGGCCGAAAAAAAAATTTTTTCGAAAATTTTCAAAATCGATTTAAGGCCTAAATAGGCCATTTTACATGGGAATAAGGGTCAGGAAACATCTTTTGGGGTTCTTCGGGACATTTTTAGGGGGTTTTGGTCGAAAAAAAATTTTTTTCGAAAATTTTTAAAATCGATTTAAGGCCTAAATAGGCCATTTTACATCGGAATAAGGGTCAGGAAGCGTGTTTTGGGGTTCTTCGGGACATTTTTAGGGGGTTTTGGCCGAAAAAAAATTTTTTTTCGAAAATTTTCAAAATCGATTTAAGGCCTAAATAGGCAATTTCAAATGGGAATAAGGGTCAGGAAACATGTTTTGGGGGCTTCGGGACATTTTAAGAGGGTTTTAACCGAAAAAAAGTTTTTTTCGAAAATTTTCAAAATCGATTTAAAGCCTAAATAGGCCATTTTACACGGGAATAAGGGTCAGGAAACATGCTTTGGGGTTCTTCGGGACATTTTTAGCGGGTTTTGGCCGAAATAAAAATTTTTTTTCGAAAATTTTCAAAATCGATTTAAGGCCTAAATAGGCAATTTCAAATTGGAATAGGGGTCAGAAAACATGTTTTGGGGTTCTTTGGGACATTTTTAGGGGGCTTTGGCCGAAAAAAAATATTTTTTCGAAAAAATTCAAGATCGATTTAAGGCCTAAATAGGCCATTATACATAGGAATAAGGGTCTGAAAACATGTGTTGGGGTTCTTCGGGACATCTTTAGAAGGTTTTGGCCGAAAAAAAATTTTTTTTTTTCGAAAATTTTCAAAATCGATTGGCCTAAATAGGCCATTTTACATGGGAATAAGGGTCAGGAAACATGTTTTGGGGTTCTTCGGGACATTTTTAGGGGGTTTTGGCCGAAAAAAGATATTTTTTCGAAAATTTTCAAGATCGATTTAAGGCCTAAATAGGCCATTTTACATGGGAATAAGGGTCTGGAAACATGTTTTTGGGGCTTCGGGACATTTTAAGAGGGTTTTAACCGAAAAAAAGTTTTTTTCGAAAATTTTCAAAATCGATTTAAAGCCTAAATAGGCCATTTTACACGGGAATAAGGGTCAGGAAACATGCTTTGGGGTTCTTCGGGACATTTTTAGCGGGTTTTGGCCGAAATAAAAATTTTTTTTCGAAAATTTTCAAAATCGATTTAAGGCCTAAATAGGCAATTTCAAATGGGAATAAGGGTCAGGAAACATGTTTTGGGGTTCTTTGGGACATTTTTAGGGGGTTTTGGCCGAAAAAAAAATTTTTTCTCGAAAATTTCCAAAATCGATTTAAGGCCTAAATAGGCAATTTCAAATGGGAATTGGGGTCAGGGAACATGTTTTTGGGTTTTTTGGGACATTTTTAGGGGGTTTTGGCCGAAATAAAAATTTTTTTTCGAAAATTTTCAAAATCGATTTAAGGCCTAAATAGGCAATTTCAAATGGGAATAAGGGTCAGGAAACATGTTTTGGGGTTCTTTGGGACATTTTTAGGGGGTTTTGGCCGAAAAAAAAATTTTTTCTCGAAAATTTCCAAAATCGATTTAAGGCCTAAATAGGCAATTTCAAATGGGAATAGGGGTCAGGGAACATGTTTTTGGGTTTTTTGGGACATTTTAGGGGGTTTGGGCAGAAAAAAAATTTTTTTTCGAAAATTTTCAAAATTGATTTAAGGCCTAAATAGGCCATTTTACATGGGAATAAGTGTCAGGAAACATGTTTTGTTGTTCTTCGGGACATTTTTAGGGGTTTTGGCCGAAAAAAAAAATTTTTTCGAAAATTTTCAAAATCGATTTAAGGCCTAAATAGGTAATTTCTAATGGGAATAAGTGTCAGGAAACATGTTTTGGGGTTCTTCGGGACATTTTTAGGGGGTTTTGGCCGAAAAAAAAATTTTTTCGAAAATTTTCAAAATCGATTTAAGGCCTAAATAGGCCATTTTACATGGGAATAAGGGTCAGGAAACATCTTTTGGGGTTCTTCGGGACATTTTTAGGGGGTTTTGGTCGAAAAAAAATTTTTTTCGAAAATTTTTAAAATCGATTTAAGGCCTAAATAGGCCATTTTACATCGGAATAAGGGTCAGGAAGCGTGTTTTGGGGTTCTTCGGGACATTTTTAGGGGGTTTTGGCCGAAAAAAAATTTTTTTTCGAAAATTTTCAAAATCGATTTAAGGCCTAAATAGGCAATTTCAAATGGGAATAAGGGTCAGGAAACATGTTTTGGGGTTCTTCGGGACATTTTTAGGGGGTTTGGCCGAAAAAAAAATTTTTTCTCGAAAATTTTCAAAATCGATTTAAGGCCGAAATAGGCCATTTTACATGGGAATAAGGCTCAGGAAACATGTTTTGGGGTTCTTCGGGACATTTTTAGGGAGTTTTGGCCGAAAAAAAAAATTTTTTTGAAAATTTTTAAAATTGAAAATCTTTTTTCTCGCTGGATGTTCTTTGGAGACTGGGTCGACTAATAGGCCTAATGTTTTAGTGGAGAGACGCGAGAAACATCATCAAAACAGAGAAAGACGATATGGAATATGATAAGGTTGTATATCATTAATATCTAAACTAATTTCACAATCATACGCTGCTACCTGTGGTTTATGGAAGGCACCTTTCACAGACAAAGTTTAGACCTGGAAAATGAAGTGTGTTTGCTTATGAGGATGGTGGAATCAAGGGTATGTTTTACTGGAGTCCCTGAACTCCAAGGCCAGGGGATTCTTCAGTGTTTCATCATTGCCAAAAGGGTGGTTGGAGTCTTGGATAAGTACCCTGGAAATTATATGTAATCTCACCCCTGGAATTTGAGGAACATCATCAAACAGAGAAAGACGATATGGAATATAATAAGGTTGGATATCATTAATATCTTTGCTAATTTTACAATCATACGCTGCTTCCAGTGGTGGTTGAAATAAAAAAAATGCTAAGAAGAATAAGATATTTATTTGTGAAGTATTCTTTCATAAAACGACAATGTACTAAGAAAGTTACGCCTATAAAACACACGTTTCGAGCTTTGCTCTTCATCAGCTTTGTTCTTCATCCATCTTGGCTCTGCACAGCTCAAATCGTTGTGTTTTATAACTTTCTTAGTTCATTGTCGTTTTATTTAAGAATACTTGATTACATATGCCTACGATGTACCACACGCAAACAAACATTGTTATTTATTGGTTACTCTGTCTGGCGTGGTGAGCGTGTGTGACTGTGAGGCGACCATCTGAAAAAGGAATGTTTGGAGATGTTTTTTTAGTGGAGAAGGCACTTTGACTAAACTAGCTAGGCCTCGCGTGGACTCTCTTCCACGCATGAGTCAGTATTTGCAATGAATTGAGAGCAATAGGTTAAAACAATAGAAGTTTTGTTTAATGCCAACTACACAACTCAGATTATACTATAAGTTTCTGCATGCTCAACATATTTTGAGCACTAACAAACTTTCCAGTCAATGGAAAGCAAGGACGAAAAATTTTTTGGCATTTGCGTGTTTGTTTACATTCTTTGCATGTTTGTTTACATTTTTCAGAGGAACCAATCACAAGGCTCTATTTTGCACATAACTTTGTTTTGGGTTTCTGATAATGGCGTCGTGTAAACACAGAAGCTGCTGGGCGTTTACAGCAAAACCACTATCCCTATCTAGGGCTGGAAGCACATTTAATTTTCTACAATTTTCAAAAACTTAAATTATTATACATGAAAGAATAAGAGTGTTCTAAATTTTTGCCAAGGGCAGAAATGATAACCTTTGAAAACTTGAAAATATCGCATTTCGCTTTCTATCAATTTTTGCAACCCTCCATTCTGCTCTGCCTAAAATAACTTGACAGATGATGCCGTGGTTTATTTTTTACAGTTTGCTTGATCATAAACAATGCGATCAAAGTAGGTGCTTGTGCCCCCTTTTTGCCTGCAAAATATCAGTTTTGTCAAAGTCAAGCAATATTGCCAAACAGGGCCGTAGGAAGAAGCTTCGGATTGGGGGGGGGGCAATTGTTCTTAAAACAATAGAGAACAATACATCTAATTAAGTCATGTGACGTAGCATCATTGTTTTAAAAAATTATTGGGGGGGCTTGAGCCCCCCCTACCCCCCCCCCGCTTCCTACGGGCCTGCTGCCAAAGATTAGTCAAGTATGAACAAAGGAACATTGTTTAAATCAAACTTAATAGTGCATTCATTTATGGGCATTTCTGTTAGTCGTATCATAATTTTCAGGTAATTTTGGGCTCCCCACCCCAAATCCAGTTAAAAGCCACATTTGGATGCTAAAATTCTGAAAGGTGATCAAAAGATAGTTAATTTCACTAAAAGTGTAAATTTAAAACGGCGGCCAATAACAAATTAGGCCTAAAAATGTCAAAACTTTGAAATAAGATATTTCTAGAATGAAGAATGGTACAGATCTGAAATTTGGTTATGTAACTATTATCATCATGCTTAAATGAAAACCCTAAAATCAGCAAAATCTAAGAGTACATGGTTAAAAGTGATCTTTTTTGTCCCTCTTTCATGTAGGATTACCCGTATGTATGTTTACATTTGCCACTAAAATGATTAAATGTTTACAACGTTTTATGAAGAAACATTTATCTAAGTACTTACAGCTAGTTTTATGGTACAGCAGTGCTGGAAAGCTGCTTTTTTTGTCGTTTTAGGATCGGTGGCTTTGAGAAAAATTAGCATGTGATTTAGGCCATATTGAGTCAGTACAAGGCTAGTCCGTTTCTGAAAATGAATCGTAGTTGTAGCGGCATCATTTTGATCCACTAGCGAAGCGAAACTACGATATGTATTGTGTCTATGTTGTCTATGTTGTCTACATGTCTATGTATGTTGCCACCTGCGCTCCAGGCTTCACGGCTCCAGGCTTCACGGCTCCAGGCTTCACGGCTCCAGGCTTTACGGCTCCAGGCTTTACGGCTCCAGGCTTTACGGCTCCAGGCTTCACGGCTCCAGGCTTCACGGCTTCACGGCTCCAGGCTTCACGGCTCCAGGCTTTACGGCTCCAGGCTTTACGGCTCCAGGCTTCACGGCTCCAGGCTTTACGGCTCCAGGCTTTACGGCTCCAGGCTTCACGGCTTCACGGCTCCAGGCTTCACGGCTCCAGGCTTCAGGGCGCTGACGCTGGCAGCACCCAATAAACAAAATATAACGATGAAAACACTTGATCATTTTCAACCAGATTAAATGCAATAACATTTATTCCTTGTCCTTTCACTGTGATATAAGTCCAGATCTTTGCTGATATTGCCATTTTGTCTTCATGTAAATTCAAAGGCAGCTCTTTCTCCTGGTATTTACTGCGGGGTATTCTCGAGATAATTTCCCTTACATGCTCAAATCGTAAGATTAATGCATTCTGCAGATGGAAGACTTGCTTTGTTTGAACCAGCATTAATGCAATAGCATTTATTACTTCTCCATTCGGCATAAGACATACTTCGTTCTTTGCAGAAATAATAGCACTGCCATTTTGATTTTCCTTCCTCGTAATCGATATTTGTATTGAATGTACAGTTTTCTTCCCAAGATGCACCAGCTGAAAATCAATTGACAATAAGCTTACCTAAATAATAGAAACATTTTGAGGGTATCCTGCTGAAAACAATAGTCCTCAAAAACTCAGAAAAGAAAGTTACCGCGATGTCTTTCTGAAATTAGAGTTAGTTGAAATTTAAGTGTCTAAAAGGAGGGAATATTCTGTGACACATTGAATACAAATCAACAGAACTACAAGAAAGGGTGGTTTAGTGGGGGTTACTCTATGGTTCTAGTTGCTGCGCCTTCGTTATTCTATGATATGGTTATTTCGTAACATAAACATCTCCGACCGAACACGAAAGAATTCGTTTCATCAAAATTCGACAGTGTTCTTTGTGAACTAGCAAACTTTCGAATGTATTTGCAAGGATCCGCTCCGTGGGGATTCTTATGAAATCGTGGATTTAAATTACCATAAAATTTTGCAAAGATAACAATCAACATAAAAATTTCCTGTCAACTATGTGCATCATACTGCCATTTGTGCATCATATTGCAATTTGAAGGTAAATTTGTAAGCTAGAATGCCATGCCTACTGAATAGACCATTTAGCCATTCTGAAAAGAATCCGAATCGAACGATATTTTGCTACATTTTGAAGAATGTTCGAATGTGCGCAATAGTGATCAAACATCGCGTATAATAATGTATCTGTTTCTTCTTTCCTTCGAATAAAATATTGCTGGAATTGTTTCTATGGATTTATGAAGAACTTCTTTTGCTTATGTTTATGATTGTTTGTGCATTTTGTTCCACCTTGAGACATACAAATACCTTATGAACGAATCGACTGTATACAGCAGCTAGAACCTTAAAATTTTGTAAATATGGTCACGTGACAAGTTCTAAACATAGATCAAGATGACATTTACATTGTTTTATTGTAGTGGTTGTTAATTTCCAACTTTTTAACATGTTTGAAGCAAATAGTATGTTTATGTGCATCAGAATGTATGTAAAAGGCAAGGTTTTGAGTGAAAATGGCAGCCATTATGAAAAAGACGCCCTGTTGGCCACGCCCACATTTTTGAGAGGGATACCCCAGCTAGTTTTGATCAGCAGGTTTTTCTGCCCCAGACAATGCATTCAAACCTAGTTCCCCAGACATCTGTCACGGATCCTTGATAATTAACTCTACTAGTATAAACATAACGCTCGATCCAGGCTCTTTTGTAGAATAGCCAAAAGGTCTATTGTCCTATGTCCAAGCAATCGGGTTTACGCTAGATTTCCCACATTTGAATTGCAAGAATTTCTACGGGTTTTTACGAATTCATAAGAATGCTTACAAATCCGTCAGAATTGTCTCTGAACTCAGAAAAAGTGGAACAAATCCTTATAACTTGGGAAGAATTCTTACGAATGAGAAATGTGTTAAATTAGGAAAGAACTGCACTGTACTTGCTCCGTTCCTATTCTCTGCCTCGTGATTGCATTATTCTAAGTGCTCCGTTCCCCTATGCCCCCTGCAATAATGAATATGGTTAATAGGCTTATTATTGGCACTCTTGAAGACATACCTGGTATAATAAACGCACACTTAAATCCGGTTGAAGCCTTTGTTTCAAGTGAATTACCACAATAACAATCACGAGTTGAAATTTCAAATGACATAGCCTTGTTTCCCAGTTGTTTACAACGAAGATAGCAAGATTGAAAGTTAGCAGTTGATGTCTCCACTAATGTTCCAATCTCGCAATCTGAAAAAAATTCAATTGGCTCTGTCAAAAAAAGATACATTGATGCAGAAATCTTAAGCCTCTTAATGTTTCATGTTTGTGATCAATATGACTAAAATTGTTATTTTTTTAAATAAACTGTTTCATTCTACCGTTATACCTGCAAGTTTCTTTGGAACTAAAGGTCTGACATAAATGAGATAGTGAGTTTGTTGAAGCCCAATCTGTTTAATTTTATTTAATGTTTAGTTTTTGCAAAGGCTCTGAATGGTTGCTAGAACGTTGAGAACCGCTTTTTCTGCTAAGTCGTAGCGCAATTCTAGACATAGGTTTGCAAGTAAAACAAATTGTTCCTGCATACTTTGCAATGGAATGGCGGCTGTTGTTGTGGTTGTTATCCCTGATGAAGTAGTCATAAATGTTGTTGCTGTTGTTCTTGGCTTGTCACTGGCCATAACCATCATTTCTGTTGATAGAAAAAATTGGAAAGTATAATCTTGCCTGGAGCAGGTCGCTCATTAAATTGAAAACTGTGGAACCAATGGGCTTTGAAGAAATTTCAATTTTCCAAAAAGCGGGCAAACATTTCCTTTCAATTCTTGCTAGCGTAGTAGGCTCAGGTAGCTATGATTTTTAGTGCATAACATCCTGAATTGATAAAAAAATCCTAATTTCGAACGTTTTTATTTAGTAATGTTCGATCAGATACAGTGTCACATTTAGTTTTTACTCCGCTGCTTATCTGAGAGAATAAAGCAAATCTATTGTCTCCTGACGAATTTTAGATTTGACTATTTCAATTAACCCTCCATTATCGTGAAAATTGACGGAGAATATATCACAGCTGTCGACCATATTTTTGTCAACAGATTCATCTAGTAAAATATTTATAGCTAACTTGCAATGTACGATTTTCTATGAGTGAATATACGATGCATCATCATAAAACTACGGGGTGTCCCAAAAAAAAAACGCAACGGATTCAAAAAATTCTGACGCAAAATTTTTCAGATCAATAATAACATGATTATTTTTATCTAAATCTGCAATAATTAGATTCAATTTTGTTATATTTTTCATAATTTTTGGTGACTTGATTGAAGAGTTACAAATCAACAAACTTCAAATTTGCTGTCAGGGCAAAACCAGAGCTACCAGCATTAGTGCAAAGTATACTGTAAAATAAAAAGCATTGCAATATTTGAAACTTCGCATAATTACGAATAAGCACACAACTTCATTAAGAAACTGAAGAAAGAGATCCTTTACTGATTCATGAGTTATCCATTATAAGGGAGCTTTCAGTGTTCATTAATTTATGAGTGAAAGTATACATCTAATAATGGCCTAGTCATGTTAGAAAAAGTTAGCAACCATCATGCACACTTAAACGACGGTGTTTTGACAGAAATCTTTGTGAAAGTGTCTGTTCCTTGCTTAATGAAATCGTGTGTTTGTCAGCAATGCATTGTAATTGCAGAGATATTCATGTTTTATAATTTGACATTATGATTCACCATTGTTAATACAGCAGCTCTGGTTTTGACCTAGGGGCAATTTCGAAATTTGCTTATTTTTAACTCTACAACCAAGTTACCAAAAATACTGAAAAATACATCAAAATGTAATCTAATTATTGCGGATTTGAATAAAACTAATCGTTGGATCATGAGTATGAAATAGTTTTGCATTATAATTTTCAAATCTGATGCGTTTTTTTTTTTGGGACACCCGGTAAGGAAATTCTTTTTGAATGATTTTCGTTGAGACTTTATGCAACATATCGATACAAAAATTCACTTACGTTTGCAGATATATCCTGGACATTCACAAGAATCAAAACATATTGTATTGATTGGGCATGGATTATGTTCTTTGCAATTCTTCCCAACCTGAAAGAGGTTTGAATAAAACGTTTTTTATTAGCATTATCATCATCGTCATCATCGTCATCATCATCATCATCATCATCATCATCATCATCATCATCATCATCATCATCATCATCATCATCATCATCATCATCATCATCATCATCATCATCATCATCATCATCATCATCATCATCATCATCATCATCATCATCTGGATCTGGAGTACGAGTGGAGATATCCAGAAACGAAGCAAGTTAGGGCACAACACAAGCTCTTGTAGGTCTTTAATTAAGAACATTTGTTTGAAGGTATATTCATGTTATTGCTGCAAGTAATTGTTCCTTATTACGAGCAAATATAGTTTAGTACAAGCGTATCAAACCATTTCGTTAAGTCTTGAAACTTCAATGATTAAGTTCACAGCAAAATTAATGCTGCATTATCTTCCTTATGTTAGCCATCAAGTCTAGTAAGCTGAACGAGTCAAATAGTCTACATTACCTGGGTTTCATTGTACATCGTTGAGTAATAAGTCCAACCCTCTTTCTCTGCAGTCGAAACATTATCGTTTAGGTCCTCCGCTGATTTATTATTCAACTGACAAATTGCATCATTCTTTATGGTATTAATAGATTTACAGGTGTTAGTTTTCATACATTCAAGCTTGCATTCTTCTGTACTGACATGCTGAAGGGTTTTCAATGCACATCCAACATGCAGCGCTCTGTTCCTGTATATTGCACTAAAGTTTCCAAATAGCTTGCAGCTGAGGCGAAGTATGTGAGCTTCCATGAAATGAGTTGATGCAAACAGCAATATGCTGAAAAAATAATATCTATTAATGCTAGTAATTCACAAACCAAGGCTGTAAGGTTAGTCAAAATGATCCTTTTCACTAATGATTTTATGAATGATGGTAACATTTTAGATGACCACAACAGTGATTGAACACATTTCTTCCCCTTGAACTACATTCACCTGTTTGTCCCTTGGAATGAGATTTTTTACAGTGTGTAGTGACTTGAAATCAAATGATTTGCTTCAGTTTCCTATTCAAAAATGTGATACTCACAGTGTAAAACCATTTTGAAGTTGCGCCATTTTGAGAGAAATCTGAATTTATTCTCGACTGCAACGATCGATCTTCTGTCTGATCAGGGCCATTATATTTCATTTGATTAAGTATTGCAAATAAGCATATTGTATAGAACCACCCTGAACGTTGTTGATTCAAGACCAGCATGTTCTTAGTTACAATTCTTAGCTTGAGTCTTACTCAAATATTAACTTATTTGCATTTAAAGCGAATTACCTGTAAGCTAAAGATACCGAAATGAATGTTCAATGAATCATAATGAACCTGGAGACCCCCTGGAGACCACAAACCTTCTTCTGAAAGGCATCATTGATATTTTAATAGATGATGATCTACTGTATCTATGATTTTCAGCCCAACCCTAACCCTAATTGTAGGATGTCGAATAGAACACAATTCTTCCACTCACACATATTGACTGACAAAATCATTTACCTGTTGGCAAAAGAGACCGAACTGAATGTTTAAATAGTTTATTGGTAGTTCCGGAGGTAGTTCTTTAGTGAATAAGCAAACTTTTGAAAAACTTCTTTCCACTGAAATATAAGAATTTCTCAAGGGACTCTGTAGCGCATTGTATGCACTTTCTTTAAATTGACGCTAATTAGCAGAGATAAAATGTTAGTACTCGATATTAGTAAGATACTAATGAGCGTGACTGACTTTCTCATTTTCTTATTGATTACAAAGTCCACTTTGTAATCTAAGAGGTCGAGGTCAGTAAGAAAGAAAGGAAGAAAGTCCGTCACGCTCGTTAAAGCAATCCACCTTTTCAAGATAAGAAGCGTGAAAGTGGAAGTATTTTGCTGTTTGAGATTTTGCATTTTAGAGGCTAAAATCTTGTTCTGGGTACAATAATGTTTAGCAAGGAAGCAAATTTTCACATTCATACATGTCTTCCTTTCGAAATTATGGCAATGTTAAGAATTCAAAGTCATAAAGGCTTTGACCGTGAAATCAAAACTTTGGACAAATTTTGTCCAAACTTCGATTTCACGGTGAAAGCCCTTATGAATTCAAATTCTTTAAATCGCCATAATTTCGAAATAAAGACGGATATGAATTTGAAAATTTGTCTCAACACTAAACTTTGTACGCAGAATAAAAATTTAGCCTAAAAAATGCAAAAACTCAAACAATAAAATACTTCCGCTTTCGCGCCCCTTATCTTGAAAAGGTGGATTGATTAACGTTTTATCTCTTGATAATTGGCACTGAAATAAAGAAAGCGCACAGAAAGCGCACAGAAAGCGCATACAAGACAGAAGTTTCCCGCGGTCTTATAGCAAAATTGCCGTCGGCTTATTTCATGTTAGACAGATTTGACACCATAAGATGGATTTGTCCTGACACAACAACAAATGCACGTTCTTCACCTCATTAGCAGCGTAATTATGTTTACAGCATGTTGAAAATTTAGTAATCCCTCACTAGCGTCGCACCCGGCCTGCATAGAGGTTAGCATTCCCAGCATCACCGAAGGTAGAAGGACCCCCTCCTACACAGCTACAGATGCAAACGTCGCAGGTAAAATTGCGAGGAAAGGTGCAGAATCCCAGCAAACAATGGTGCCATTGACTGGGGAAAGGCACGTGACAACATTGAGCTAAAACGTCTTCATGCATATGATCCTGCACAGAGGTTATCTTGGTGACTGCTTGTCTCAAATTAGATGCCCGCGAATAACAACAATTGAAATGTTCTGCAGGGTTCTGCATGAATAGGTTTGTGTTATCGTAAATCTCACATGACATGTAATTTGAGACGGGTGCACCAATAAACTAAGGCCTCAAATAGGCAAACGAGGGCTAATGATTTTTTATTTTTGCTTATTATCCTCATTTGACATTAAGATCAAATCTTAATCATTAAGATCATTTGCTTTTCAGGCGATTCTTGTTCTTATAACAGGCCGTTTAATTTTCGATTGAATGCGACTTTGGAACGCTCATCTCTCTGACTGTAGCTTGCTTTCTTAGCTCAGGACGGACTTTGTAATCATCCAAAACGATCTTATTTGATTCTTATGTTTCACATCGAAGGCACTTCTTAGAATACAAAATGGACTTTGTTATGAAAAAGGGCAATAAACGAGAACCATTACGAAATCGATTCCTGCTATGCCCTGTTCACCATGTTTGTTCCAAACACGGAGAGAAAAACATCTGTTTTTTGTGAAAGAGTTCACACTGATCCAAACAGAAACAGCAAAAAACGGAGGTTTTCTAAAGCGCTGCGAAAAGTGGATCTCAACAAAAACGGATATTGTTGGCTATTTGTAATATATTTGTAATATTTGTAATATTTGTAATATTAATATTTGTAATATTAATATTTGTAATAAACGGATATTTGTAATAAACGGATATTTGTAATAAACGGATATTTGTAATCAGGTGAAATAATGTGAACGGACTAAAACGGATGCCTTTCCTTCCGTTTTTGTCCCAAAACAGAGGAATGTAAGCTGGGCCTTAGAGGAATGCAAGCTGGGCCTTAGAGGAAGCAAGACTGCACAAATCAGTGCCAAAGCCAGAGAAATTGAAAACAAAGAAACAAGCTGTATTGTGCAAATAACCATTAAAGATCAGATGATATTATCTTCAGCCTCATACATATGATTGATTGATATTTTGGTGCAAGCGCTTGAGTTGTTGTTCTACAACTTGAATGCTTGCCAATAACTTCAAGTGGCATAAGTGCCGCAAAATATTTGCTTTGATGAAGGAGACATGTCATAAAGATCATTGTTGTAGTGAATAATAATAAATGCATTTATATTGGATTGAGATAGCCACTCTTTCCTAACTCTATGGGACATACAATTCGAAGACAACAAAAACTTGCAGCTGTTACATTTTAGTCTCAAGTATATTCTCCTTCAAACTAATTGATTGGTTAGAAATTAATCATTGGGATGAATTGAAGTCTAATTTCGCCGTCCGCAGTCCATTTTTCCAACTACATCGTATGAACCATATTTATTCATAGAACCATACTGGTCCATGGTAGCATGTTCTTATGAGATCAGTTCTCAGTTATCTATAAAATTACTTTCCATCTGGCAAAAGAACATGGCTTGAAGTATATCTCCCATCATATGACTATATTCCCTAACTGAAACAAAAATTTTTAGACCAAACCAATAAATTTGTCTTTAGCTAACTTTTTTCTTGATTTCAATTTGAGAAGAAGTTTTCTGATTTCATCTAAAATGAAAACAGACGAGGCTATTGATACCAACAGTAGCAAGTCAACTGCATTTAAAGCTTCAGTCTGAAAAATTGCTTGAAGTGGGGGTGTATAGATGACCAACATTTGACCAAGGATTGAACCTCCAACTGCATACATAAACATTCGATTTGAGAATAATCCAATTTCCACTATTGATTTCGTCTGAAAATAGATGAAAAAATCCCATAATTCTTATCAACATTTTTTCAAAAATCTTTTAACCTCCTTTCTTCGAGCCTCCTAAATTTGAACCATACCTTGAACTTGGGTTCCGACGGAATTTTTCTGAATATTTAACAACATGAAGCGAAATGCCAAAGGCTCCATAAGATTGTGGATTGTTAGTTCAGTCCCCTTGGTTTAGTCCCCTTGGTTTAGTCCTGGAGCAGCAATTTAGAATATCATGGACAATTTTGACAAATGGAAAGGATGAACTGGAACATGATTTGATAAAATCTTCATGATGTAAAAATGCACTGGATGGAGAAAGCACTAGGATATCAAATATTTTGTTATGCCTCCAATTCAAAGAGAGATATGAATTAGTTGACGGAGCTAAATAGAGGTAACATCATCAAATACAATGGGCTAATTTTAGACTTGCATATCTAGCTCTTGAGTTAGCTATCTATCCCCATCAACTAACTTCAAACAGTTATTACAAATGTTAGTATTCGTTGATTTACCTGTGAGCGGCAGCTGAGAGCATTGAACATGTCAAAAAAGACAAAACATGTGAATGTCATTGTTGTGTCACGAGGTGTAACAATATTGTCTGCCATCTGAAAATATTAATAAACAATTTGCAATAAATGAATTTATTAACAGTACAATAGGAAACTATTTTGTTGTAGCATTGTTAAGCGTCTTAAGGGAATACTGTTGCACACTCTCCGTGGAGGCGTGCTTAGTAGGCAAATATAAAAAGCTCTTCAAGGCGTGGAGAATCACAGGTCGATAGCAAGTACTTTTATGAAAGATAGGATCCCTCCTGCCCATCCCCTCCCTGTTTTCAGAGATTTAGGTTAGTTTCAGGATACACGTATCAAATGAATGTACGAGTGATCGGAATAATGTGCTTTCCGTGTTTGCTCTATTTTGGCACACCTGTATACAATCTTGCTAGACTGACCTCACTACTATCTGTGTATTGTAGTATACTTAATAAATAAAGTTATTTTCGGTTGAATGCAATGAATTAGAAAATAAAAAACATAATTATGTAATGAGACTAGTGCAAACCAATTTGTACATGTTATGACTCTTCTTTCAAAATCATTTGCAATTATATGAAATATATTTCTTTCAATTCATCGAGTCTTTAAGTTGAAATATCATTAAATCATTAACATTACGATTGTGCTTTAAAGTGAAACGTTTCACAACGTTAGATTTCCAAATTTCAAATATTATCAATGGCAAACTTCTGCATGAAAATTTAGTGTGGGCCTCCTTGCTTTGACTGACTTTGGCTCATTTCATCTAGCATCATCATAAATTAATGCCGCCAAGGACAAGGCAAGTAATACCGGTACAGATATTGATTTCCGAACAATTTGCTTATTCCATCATTAGATATACTATTCCTTGTGTTATGAAATGAAACAGAAACGAACTGGCACAAGAAAACCTAGTCTGCGCACAGGCTAATAAACTTAACTGCTACAAAAATGATCGTACCTCTCTCCAAAATATGAATAAAGTTCCAAGAACAATAAGACAGGCTGATGTTATAACTTGAAAAATCAAGAATTTTGTGATCATAGGATTTGATGCTTTTCTTGGAGGTCGTTTCATCACACCTTTATCTACTGGTTCAACTCCAAGGCTGTGAAAAGAATTCAAATTAAATCAATAGTTATTGTGAGTCAGAAAAACGTGGCGTGTTTGGCAATATTTTGATGCCATTTTTTCGTAAATTTCGTTCGTATAGACCGATAACTCTGCTTTCCGCTCTACTGAACAGCGAGATGCCGTTCCGCAAAACCACTCTCCTCAGAAAACAGTTAATTTCTCCAATATCAATTTGCCTATCGAAAAGCAGTGAAAATTATGTTGTTCCGCATAGTGTGGAAAATCGAAAGATGTATAAATTGCAATGTTTTCGTTAACGCTGGCTTCACAAATGCTAGTTCAAATCTTTTTATTGGTTTTAGAAAAATAGATTTACCTTCTAGACACTCGAAAAATGTTTCATTTTTTTGCTCCATCTTTAGCTTGGAAGTTGATCTACAACTTTGCCAAGTCTCATTGAAAAAGCGAGGCTAGATTTTCTGCAATCGAATTTTATAGTTTCGTTTGCCAGAAATATAACATTCGATTGTACGAAATCTAGCCTAGCATTTTCAATCAGACTTGGCACGAAAAGACATAAATCCATTTTTCTGAAATCAACAGAAAGATTTGAACTAGAATTTGCGAAGCCAGCGTTAAAGAAAACATTGCAATTTATACACCTTTCAATTGCCGTGACTATGCAGAACAATATTTTTTTTACCGCTTTTCGATACGCTGAAAGATATTGGAGAAATGAACTGTTTTCCGAGGAGAGTGGTTTGTGAAACGGCATCACTCGAGCGGAAAGCAGAGTTACCTTAAACGTTACCTTAAAAGCAAATTCAAATTCATGCATGTGTGAACCTCTAAACAATCATACTGTTCATCTATAACAATCACACTGTTTCTGTACCAAAAATCTAACCAAGACGTGCATTGTGTTAGAGTACAAAAGGAAAGAAAAATTCTATTTATTTTGTATTCCTGGGAGACTATTATTTTAATGGTCACCGAAGGATGCAGAAAGTTGTTTGAAATTTGATTTCTTTTCAGGCAAATAGCTTTTTAACAAAGTCACAAATAAATATCGAGGGAAATGACTGATTTTAACAACGCCGATTTGACTTAGTTTCCACGGAAATATGGCTTGTTAAATGCCCCACCTTTTCTGACGTCACCCGGTATATTATTGTATTATATGCAGTCTGTCTTGTAATACACTTCGGTCTTGTGATATCCAAGGATAACATAAATAAGGAATTTCTAAAAGGATGGAACCTCGCTTACCTCTGTGCAGGAGGACCATCCATGATAATATTAATCCAAAGAATCTGCATTGCGTTTAAAGGATTGGGAAATTTCATGAGAGTAGAAATTGTGATCAACGATAGTGCAGCAATACTCCTAAAATCAAAACGATATTATGATAAGTTTGCATACATACATTCAATAAGAAATTACAATAAGAAACTAAAAGAAATTATGAGACCATTCAGTTAACCATTATGATTTAGACTAGAGTAGCGTCGCCCATTATGGCCGGTCGCCCATTATAGCCGGCTATCAAGAGAAATTAAATTTCAGGGGACTGACGACTAGTAATAAAATTGCAATTGCGCGGAAAATCTTCGCTGTTTTATCATGATTTGACCTTCAGTAGAGTTTCAGTTCATTTGCATTGAAACCCGACGAGATGGTTTGAGCATATCTCTAATTGATTCTTTCAAGTATTGCAAATTTCATGATTCTATTTACATCCCTTCCTTCTTTTCGGTTCGCTCGGCACCTTGCGGTTTGAGATTTTTCAAATATGCTTTGATTTTTCAGAAGTCCTGTCTCTTGAGAGGAAATCTACAATGAAGCCAAAGCAAAGTGACTTCTGATTCAGATTTAAGGTTATGAAGTCTGACTGCTGCTAATTGCTATTTTCGTCGCCCATTATGCCCATCAGTTTACCAGAGAAGTTTCCAATCGCTTCAAAATATTAAAATGCAACATTTGTTTAAAAAAAACACCAATTTGGGTTAAAATCTTACTTACTGACTTGGAAAATCATCGAAACCCAAAAAACGCAGCATTATATCAAGTCTATTTTCATTTTAGAAACTATGCCAAAACTAATCAATCCATGCACAAGAGATAAGGCAGGATTTAGAACAACTCGAAGCATGTATTTCAATTGCCACAAAACTCAAAGTTTAAGTTATTTCGTATTGATATTTTTGGGTTTAAAGTACCAAATGATAAACAAAGAACAGTAATTAAAGCTATTTTACTTATTAAAACTTTTTACCGGAGAGTAATGTTCATTGTTTCTCCAGCGGCCATAATGGGCGACGCTAGAAGAAAACGACGTTTTTACCCCCTTCTTCAAAATCTTCTAAAATCAGTATGAAGAGTTTACGTAAAAAATCAGTACTCTGTGATCTTTTTCTCCATTAGTTGGTGATATAATCTCGCTATTTGGTTTTTTCATTAATTGCTCTTTTTGGATCTAACTCAGAACTTCGCGACGACATGGGCATAATGGGCGACACCACTCTAATTTTAGAATTCACCCTTTGTTTAGGAGTTTGTAATTTGCGTAATATTTCAAATCGTAGTTCTCTAATCAATTAATTAATTAATTAATTAATTGATTGATTGATTGATTGATTGATTTTGTATCAATACAATTCAGGTCAACAAGGACAGATGTTGTAACACAATAGCATGAGTTGCTTTTGCTGAAACCTGAATTCAAAGCAATTAGCAATTACCGACAAAGGAAATTCCCTCAACCAGTAATTTAAAGCAAACAAAACCGCAAGAGTTTCTCTGAAACCCAGGTAGCTAGCGCGCTCGTTGTGCATTCCGGAAATCATTTTTAAGACCATACATGAGTATGTATCGAAGAAGAGGGATATATCTACACATCTACCTCAGACATTTCATTTCTTTGGTTCAGAAGCTGAGCAGTACGTGTTTTCATTACATCCAAAAAAAGAGAATGGAATTGCCTCCCAATCGGCTTTTTAAATCAAATAAATTAAATGCCCGTGGCAGATCTCATTTTTGCTCTCAAAAACAATTTCTGCAATGCACAACGAGCGAGCTAGCTACCTAAGTTTCAGAAATTTTTTGCGGCTTTGTTTGAATTCCTGGTTGAGGTAATTTCCTTTGTCTACAATGGCTAATCGCGTTGAATTCAGGTGTCAATTAAAAATTCAGATCTACATTCATATGACACTGCATTCATGTGTCCAAAAATAATGTATGGTGCTTTGCCAAATAACTCCTACGCGAAATAACCTAATCATAAAAATTTTTCAAATCAGCGAACTCCGAAAAACTCCGGAAAATGCATTATTTCGAACACCTTGTACATCAAAAGTAAAATGGATTTCGACTTCTCGATCGATTGTCGATCTGCTTCCAACGAAATTAGGAATGACGTACGTGCTCAGCTGAAATCTGACAAAATTTCGAATATTGTAGTAAATTCCTTTTCCTTCTTCAATTGCTGCCATGATGGTTTTAAAGTCGTCATCCACTAAAATCATATCCGCTGCTTCTTTGCTGACGTCAGTTCCTATCTTTCCCATGGCAATACCAATGTCTGCTCTCTTCAATGCAACTGCATCGTTTACGCCATCTCCTGTCATAGCAACAACATGTCCACATCTCTGAAGGGCCTGAAATATTATAATAAGCTTAGCTGAATAACAATTACAAGCAATTGATAATCTTAAAGGTAATGTGTCCATGTAAGTACAACAGCTTTGCAGGGAGCATATCAATATCACGCGTTATTTCATGCGATCACTTTGGCAAAAGAGCTTACGAGGTGGCCAGGGGCAATGTAAGCAGACTGATGACTTACTTGCGCGCTTCCAATGCTGAACTCAAAGGATAGACGAGAAACATTTGATGCTTCTGCGATTTATGACTTTTGCTCCTCAAATAGCCAACGGCAGAAAAATTATATGTACCTCGATACATTGACGTAGCTTTGCCAAAATCGACAGAAGGCCTAGCCATGTTTTAATGCTGTCGCTCTGAACATGGATCAGAGACTGCTGCCTCACCAAAATGTAACAGCCACGAAAGGAAACAGATATTTCAGAAATATTAAATCATGACGCACTCTGTGACGATTTTTATTTCTTTCAAATTCAGAAAAATTTTTATTCTTCTCTCTATTCTTCTATTCCCGAGCTCAGGCCGCTGAGTACCAAATCCTTTGAGGTCTTACAGCAGGAAGCCTTCTTGACAAATTTTGATTTTTGTTTGCATGTCATCTGCTAGTGATCTGCATGTGATCACTTGAATTCTTTCAATCACAATGCACTCTTTGTAAGCATCGTGTCAGCATATTTTGACAGAAGGTATACGCGGCTGTTCTTATATGGACGCATTGCCTTTAACAGAAAACAAATCACTCGACGATGCACAAATAACAACAACAACAAAATAAAGGCCTTCAAACTATGGTACCCACTGCATATTCCTAAAATTTTACCTCAATTAAAAATGTCTCCCATTTTAAAATAAGAGCTGAGTGTTGCTAAGAAACACAAGTTACTAGAACGATAAGAATAACAGCCTACCTTCACAATAGATACTTTGTTTTTGGGACTGACTCTGTAGAAAATGGAGACCTATAATGAAACAGATCATTTCATAAGAATCATTTAAGTCAGACAATATAACAATAAAGCATCACAGACCAAACTATGAGGAAGAAATGCGTCAATCTTGGCTAGCTTTGAGCATTTTCGATAATGATTATATCACAAACTTTAACCCTTTTCCATTACAAGCCACGTGTGTCTGACTTCATTTGACTAAGAATTTTGAGAACCCATCAAGTATTTTTGTCACCAAGAAGTTTAGTTGACTAATTAGAATTCAGGTAATTTGCTTGAATTTTTTTAGCGAGACACGATGGCTGAATAAACAACCGAATTGGTTAACTGCTGAAAGGGGCTGCGTCTCCAACTTTGTGTCAAAACGGTGATTTCCAGTTTTGAAAGGTGATATCACACGGAATTTTCATTTTCTTTCAAGATGAAAGGGTCGTTTTGAAGATAAATCTTTGTACTTCACAGAGGAACAAACAAAACCTTCATATCTTTTACGATTGCGGAGATATCAGTGGATATTTAATGGTTACTTTTGGTGGCTTGTTGTGGCCACCAAACAAACCATCAAACAAACTGCAGAAAGCAATATACACGTACCTAAAACAATGGTGTTTGCAGATTTGTTTACAATTTGGCAACGACGCCCCTTGAACACGCAGCTAACTGCTTAATCATGAATCAATTTTCGTTCACTTCTGATCATCAAACATTATTATTTTACATGAAAAAATGAATTTATCAATTCATTTCAATTACCTCTTCGATAATACTTTCAAGATCATAAATATCCATTGAATCAATCTGTTCACCAGAAAGTGTAATTGATGAATCATTTCTTAATCCAAGCATCTTCCCTAAAAATAGACACAAATCCAATGTTGAAATTTAAATTGAAAATTGATGTTGAAATTTGCTACAATTCAAAATTTGCCAAAACTTATGCATCTAAAATGTTACCGTCGGGGACAAGGCGAGTAATGCAAGTAATTCCAGTGCAGATATTTATTTCCGAAGAATGTATTCATTCCATTAATAGATATACTATTCCTTGTGTAATGAACTGAAACAAAATCAAACTGGCAAAAGAAAACCTAGTCTGTGCACATGCTAATAAACTTAACTGCACAGGCTATTAAACTTAACCGCTACTAAAGTAAGCGAATGCATTACCTCTCTCCAAAATATTAACAAAGTTCCAAGAACTATAAGACAGGTTGATTTTATAACTTAAAAATCAATAATTTTGTGGTAAACATTAGAATGAGATTTCTTAAGAACTAATGCAAAATATCTTCAAAGGAATTATATTTGTCGTGAGTGGGCTACCATAATTGGAGAATTAAAATGTGCCCCTGCCTGGGATCGAACCCAGGGTCTTCCTTCGTGTCAAAAGTTTCTCCCACACTCCACTGCTCCACTCAAGCGCAATGAAATGTTGCAGAAATCTGAAGTCATTCAGATCCCTGGGTCTTACACCACGACAGATAATGAATGAATTAGTAGTAGTTGTTGTTGTTCTCCATTTTGTTCTGATCTTATAGTTTTGTTGTGAGCAGTGTCAGTAGAAACTCATCAGCATAAATTCTGGTTGTTATTCCAGTCAATTGTCAAATGACTGTCAAGTTGGCAAGTCTATATACAGTGTACGATTAGAAGAGGGCCTAAGTACGCAAAGAAACAGTAACGACTTGGTCATTTGCGCTTTGCTTCCAGCGCAGATTAGTTTCATCCACTAGGGTATGTTCAGAGCAAAACCTTACATGAATTGAGATACAGCAAATAACATACCAATAGCGACGGCAGTTTCCCTTGCATCACCTGTCAACATTTTCACCGATACCCCGCTGTCATTCAAAATGTTAATTGCTTCACGAACACCATTTCTTGGAGGGTCCATTAGTCCCATCATTCCCAGATATGTCATTGTTTGTAAATCTTCACCATATGCGATTGCAATCACTACAGAGAAACATTAATCACATCATAATCACACATCAAATCATTGCAAATCAACTCAATGCAGCTCTAGGTATATGGTTAATGGTCCTGATTTTCAAAGGAGAAAATTGAATAAACATTTTGAGAAGAAATCAAGAAATAAATTTTAGTGATTCTAAAGAGTTTGTCATTATTCGTTAACCAACAGACATTCATCAATTTATGAAGTATCTTCAGAAGCTATCTTTAAAAAGAATGAATGAATAATATCATACCCCTAAGACCCCTTGATCCTAATTCTTTCGCTCGCTGTGATACTCTTTCCAAATCCGCCTCTTCGATTTTGTTTTCTTCGATTGTTGCTCCCCAATATTTGCATTGTTTTAAGACTCTCTCTGGAGCACCTTTCAAGTAATATAATTCCGCTGGTCCCTGCAAATATAAATTAAAATCTTTAACTCTCGAAGCTATTTCAGTATGTTACATCATGAGCAAGGAAATTACCAATCAACGCAACGCGAAACTAATAGGGAACTGCTGCTGCCAATATGGCATTGCTGTATCAATCAAATCGGCCAGAATTTTTGAGGAATGAGATGGTCTCTTTCAGTACCTATTATTCTATTTTCAATAGTACCTAAAGATGGATTTCCAAACAAAAGTCGATGACAAAGAGTATCATCATCCATATTATTGATACTGGCGATGTCTAGTCCTGGGACATCAGAGAGCTGGTCAAAGAGATCCCTACGAAGTACATCGTATAGGGGGCAATGCAGGAGAAAGTGCTTGTTATTTTCATTGTCTTTACATTAAAACAAACTGGGCTAAGTCAATCAAAAGCGTGTTTGAAGCGATGTTAATTTAGAGCACTGAACTGCATACGGAGTTTTGTCAACAGTTTGACACCGGAGATGTCACGAGTGTTGTATGTAGAATTTCTTAAAGGTCTAAAAGTTGCAAGCACTTTACTTTTAAACTTAAGCAGGGATTTGGAGTTTCTTGTCTCATCGTTGAGTAAATTCCATTCCAACGAAGCTTTGTGGAAATACATGTTAGCAAAGGAGCCGTTGTGCTGATTGGTTCTTCAAAACTTGAGGCATTTCTCTGAGGTAGTTCATTATATAAATATTCAGGTGATTTGGATTTGATAAGGGAGAAGAAATGACACGATCTTCGAAACCACCTTCCATCATACAATGTTTTCCCAACCTAGCTCATTAAACAGTCTCTGCCTGTTTGTACCTCACCATGTTCCAGTTACTGCTAGTGCAGCAAGGTACAGCCCTAATTGTCCTAATTATAGGTATTGTGTGGAGGTCCAGCGCATTTCTGGGTCAAACTTATGGTAAATTACATCGCCGTGCCGTAGTCGAGATGTGGTCTTACATGTAGCAAATCAAGAACTTCTCTGGAAAAATATTTCATCATGCTAATGCCTCTCCTTGCTTTAAAAATAGTTTCTTTAATACGATTTTGGAAATCTAATTTAAAATCAAGTATCATACCAAGATGCTAATGCTCAATTGAGGCAATTATATCACTGCTACGAAGCTAAGGGTTAGATGGGTTGGCTTATTCCGCTTATCAAGAAAACAAGACTCCTTTCTGTTTTATCAGTACAAGACTGTTTTATCAATACAAGACTAAAGAAGGGAAGCGGCGTACCTCGGAAGAAGAATATCTACGCTTGCATCTGACGGCCATCCATTTTCTATCCGAATTAAAGGGAATTTCTTCAATGCGTTCATATAAATCATTAACACCAACTAAACCAAGCTGAAAAAAGACGAAACATTCAAATTGATCACACATCTTCGAAAAAATAGTTACATAAATCTTCCGATGAATCAAGTTTAAGTAAATACTGAATACCTACAACGTTGGTGAGCAAGTTTTCTCAATGCTTAAGGCCTGGCCATTGCAGTGGCCACGCATAAGGGCATTTCGTTAAAAATAAGTTTTTGAAACCATACTGTCAATTACGATACTCTGACAGCCGTCTGAGCCTCTAATCAAGTTAGAAATAAGACATTTCTTCACCCTTTATCCATCAAGAGATATTACAATTTAAATTTGTTTCAATTTTCCAGTTGGTTCAATGTTTTTTGTAACATTCATTTTTAAAACGCCAGAAAATGGTTTCAGATGCATGGTTTAGGTTTATTTCAATGTTATGATTGTTCAGTTTCTTCCAAATGGGAAATGTGAAATGTGAAATTCATTTTCTATAGATTGTGCATTTTACGAAAGAAGAGCAGTTTATTGTTTTAAGTGGCAGATGTCAATTAGACTTCATCGATCATTAGGGCCGATATCTTTGGCTCATAATTCACAAATTACACATGTTTCTGAAAATTCAATTTCAGAATTGAAATCGGGAAAAATTGGAACTGCAAATGACATGACGTTGATTTCTGAAATATTTTCAAGCACGAGGCAGCCATACAATCCCAAAACAATAATGTTTCGTTCTCAATCATGAAACTGAATTAAACCTTCCTTTCTTTTGTTCTCTATCTCTGCTACAATGTTTATAGATAGCTATTTGAAGAATCTTCTGTACTAAGTCTGAAAAAGGTTATTCGTATCTAAAAAACATCAAATGTTCTCATGACCTTCTATTTATGCCCAATGTGCGTTCTTAGGGAATTCATCAAAACTTCTAGGTCAATGGTCTTCATCTTTTTGATTAAAATGTCAATTAATTTTCATTTCTATCATATTTCTATTGCATAAATATTTGCAAACCTTGTAAAAGTATTGCCTGCCACCCGTCCAATATGAAAGAATTTCACAACAAAACAAGGAAGAAAAACATTTACCTTAAGTCCCACTGCAATAATAGCTCCTTCAGTTGGCTGTCCCATTAAAGTACCATTTTTTATTTGCGCATTATTGCAGATACAGCCTGCCTAAAAAGAATGATCGTCACATAACAAACATTAACAAAGATGGCTAATTCAATAAATAACACTGAAATTAATATCAACACTTGAAAATAAAAATTGATTGAAAATGTTTATACCTTGACAAGGTTAGTGAGGCCTGCATCGGTAAAGTCGCTGGCAGGATGATCATCGAGGAATACTTGACCATTTCCACTGTAACCAACACCTGACACCTAATTTCAAAAGAGCCTTCAAAAATACAAAATATAGAGCTTTATATAACAATAAGCATAATCATCATATTGTATTAACTTTGGAAGCAATAGCAATACTCTTTCTTTGGATTTTCCTTTCTCCATGTTTGATCCATATCATTTACAACAAATACGAAACCTAAGAAACATTACTCTTTTAACGAGCTGCTACTTCATATGGGATAATATTTAAGCAGCATGAATCCAGCAATTGACCTTTTTAGCTATTCTACAAAAGAGGCTGGATCGAACGATATTTTCATACATTTTAATACGAGGTTCGAGTGATTGGTGTTACAGCTTCTATCGCTATTGTGCACATTCGAAAAGTCTTCAGAATGTGTCAAATATCGTTCGATTCAAATTGTTTTTTAGAACAGCTACAACGTCTATCAAATGGTAAAAAAAAAGAAGAAAAGAAGTAGCGTTTACGTCCGATCTTCGACCATCAGCGAGAATCATCTCAGTCACTTTCATTTCGTTCTTTGTAAGAGTTCCAGTTTTATCTGAGCAAATTACGCTTGCACAGCCTGATAAAGAGAAATCATAAAGAGAATTCAAAGAATCCTTTAATTAGGTTTCCTTTAAGATAAAAACTTCACAGGCGAAATACTATAAAACGAAATGAAATCGTAAGAGAAAAAAAAATAAGATAACGTTGAGATGTTGTATTACCAACTTTTAACGATTAAATATGAATATGAGCCGAGCTGAGAGTGAATATATTTCTATAACTAACCTAGGGTCTCTACAACGGGTAATTTCTTCACGATAGCATTTCTTTTGGCCATTCTCATCACGCCAATTGCCAAGGTTACAGTCACTACAATCGGAAGTCCCTCTGGAATAGCTGCAACAGCCAAGCTAAAGAAATACAAATATTGATAATAATGAACAATGATAAGAGGGAAGGCATGTATCTCACAATGTATTTCATAACTTTGTCATTTATTAAATGCATCGTAACAATGTCTTCGCAAAAAGAACGGCTACAAGTAGAAATTACGATTATCATGATGATAATAATGGCATATAGGCAATTTCATTTAAATAATGATAATAATGGCATATAGGCAATTTCATTTAAATAATGATAATAATGGCATATAGGCAATTTCATTTAAATAATGATAATAATGGCATATAGGCAATTTCATTTAAATAATGATAATAATGGCATATAGGCAATTTCATTTAAATAATATTTATAAGGGAATAACAAGGAATTACCTGACACCAATAGTAAACATCTCCAATATCTTTCGTTTTTGTAACCAACCAAGCAGAACAATGCAGCCTAGCAACAATCATTACCAAATGAAATGATATTACTGTTACATTTGAACGTAATATAAAATATTTATCACATTTCTTTACTCCAGTCATTTACTACCACAAGACAATGATGGAATTTCCACCAAATATGTTTAAATAACTTGGCATTCCTTTAAAATTGTAAAATTGAAAGGAGGCTTACAAAATCCTACATCTCAGTGCCTTGATACAACCAGGATGAACATTCATGAAGACCCTTAAAAATGACCAGGCCCCATTATAAATACCATCAAATAAGGCACATTTCCTCTACAACTGGTGAACCTCTCCTTCAATAGATAAAATCCATATTGTACATGCCTATTATCAGCATTGAATATGACGATAATTGCTTTCCAAGGATGTCCATACTTTTCTGTAAAGGTGTTTTTGGTGGCTGCAAATTAAAACGAAGCAATGATATATATCTATATAGAATCTTACTTGTGCCAAAATGAATAAAGACTTTTCAGCAAGTTGGTGGTGGAAGAAACAACTAAGCTATAAGTTAAATTGAGTTTGAAGATGCAAAGAAATTGAGCATTGGTCACTTATTTTTCTTGCCATTGAATGTAAATATTAGCTACTTTTGGCAAAATAAGTATTCTAGATACTCAGAAACATTATTTTTGTCTTTTTTTGGATCCAAGATTCTCATGCATTAGATGATTCCAAGTCAGTATCGTTGCACCTATACGAATTTGTTTAGAAAGATTGGTATCTCATTTATACAGGATAAAGAAATATTATAGTATATATCAAAATCAAAGATTAACCCATGGTAAATCTTAGTCATTTTTCTGTTGATAATATGGAGTTTATTTGGATTATAATCACCTAGCAAATATGATATTTTTGGGTGCTTTCAACTCTTGCAAGGCAAACTTGAATGAATGAATGAAGCAAAACTAAAGTGGAAATATCCCGTTGCTGAAATATTTTGAACCGTGACATGCAGTCTATATTTTCTTGCCAGCATGGAAGGAGTCTGGGTATTCTATTACTAGCCTAATGTATCTTTAGTATTTTGACATGTGCGTGTTTATTGTTTAGCTAGAGGGGCAATAACGAGTGTACAAGTTTCTTTGTCCTATCTAAAGATTTCCTCTAGTAAGCTCCGTTCATTCACTTCAAATCGAGGTCAATGTTTGTATCACAAAAGAATGGGATAATTTTCTCAACAAACATCAGGGGTATTTTCTTACCTCTTCAGATTTCATCATATCAAAAATATTTCCAAATTCAGAATTGATTCCAGTACCAAAGACAATGCCCTGCAACAAAAATCAAATATATGATAAGAAAATGGTTTTGATGAAATCAAGATGCCAGGATAGTCACAAATGGTATCTGAAACTCCAACCGTCAGCTGAGAAACTAGAAAACAGGCCTTCAAATTGCCAATTGCCTCAGTAGCCTTAGATCACCTCTACTAAGAATGTCCACTGGTGATAAATATTTTGCTTGCAGATGGACCAAGCCCTGGAATGACCTAGGTGTTAAAGCATCCTCTTCCCTCTGCACATTTAAAAGGAAATTTAAAACCCACTTATGACTAAATTAGTTGTTTTCTTTCTTTTTTAAATTGATTTTCTTTCTTAAATAGGACCTCAATGTGTAATTGATCACTATCAAATTTCTTTATTTTTGCAAGGCTCCGTGTAAAGCAGATTGTACATATTGAGTAGATCACTAATAAATGGTTGGATGGTTGAGACAATCTGCTATGGCACCTACAGAAATCTACTGCAGAATCTTCTCCACTCCCTTTGGATTACCACGGATTCTTTGGATTACCACGGTACATTCTTTGGATTACCACGGATTCTACCATGGAAGTTAAAATCAAATCAAAACAATCAATTTACCCTTTTTTAACTTAATAATTATACTTACCAGCTACAGATGCAAAAGGAAGGAAATAACTATGGGAGGTCATCAATGTGAAGAGTAAACTTTGAATCATAGTTTTGCCAGTTTCTAAGGCTCCGTTCATACGAGAATGAAATGTAACATAACTGGTCCAGAAAACCAAAACTTTTTGCAGGTCCTTGCACAAGAATGATAAGAAATATTCCATAAAGTTCATGGCTCTGAAAAATGAGCTGTGAAATGGAATGGATGGAAAGGAACAATTTTGCTGTTATGTGAACATATTATTGGAACATTCTGTTCCATCTTGGAACTTTTTTTGCAATTTGTATGCAAGCTAATTCTAATTCGTAAATAAAGAAATGCTTTGGACATAAAGATTAGAAATCTTAACAACAAGCTTACAAAATTTAGATCTCAAGGGAGGAGAGTATTAACATTTCTTATTAATTTCATTCCATTGCCATCCATTCTTGTGTGAACAGGGCCTAAGCTACTGACCAGACCAGGCAGACTGCTTGTGTAGTGCATTTTCAATTGATAATTTGTGTGCTACAAACCTTGCCTCTGCCGCAACGAACAAGAGTTCCCATAAATGCAAGATTACGTCTAGCAGATATACCACTTGTCTTCTCATTGAGTGTGTTTGTAAATTTAGTTGCTGGCTCTGTCTCCCCTGTGAAACTTGACTCATCAACTTGTAGATCAACAGTCTGCAAAAGGAATGATCACAAAATCAGTACATTTTAAAAATCATCTATGTTTGATTACAAATTGTCTAACAGTGACAGTCACATGCATTCTATGATACAAGATATCTGCATGGGATATTACATAACGACTACATCATGTATTGCTAAATAGATACTAAAATCACCTCAAATAATCTGATGTCTGCTGGAACACGGTCTCCAACATCGCAAAAAACAATGTCACCTGGAACCAAGTCAGCAGCTAAGAAATCAATCCATTCTCCTTCTCTAAAGCTGCAAGGAATCAAGAACATACAGTACAAATCTGCATAAACTGCATAGATTCCAAATCTTTAAAAAGGCTGGTGTAAAATTCAGTGACCTATTTCTTTGAACTGAATGACTTCAAAGAAACTTTAGCTATTTCTCTATAATTCTACCGTTGGAATTTTCTGAAATCATATGAATACATGTATTACTGTAGATGAGATGAAACACACATCCATTAAAATCTAAGGTTGAAACCTATTGCTTTGGAAAACTTATATGATAAGAATGGGGTTAAAAATTTTCAAAAAGTTCCTTTCTTTGCTAAGGTTATGCAACCACATGTATGTGATCACAAAAGAGTGTTTCATGCTTGAACAGTATGGGTGTTACAGTAGATACTACTTAAACAATATTTTCTCATCTCGGTAGTTCTTCTTATTCAATTTCTTGCTGTCTTCCATTCCTCTTATGAGTTCCTATTTTTAGTTTGAGGGTTGTTTAAAATGCCTTGCAAACTACTGTATTTCATGTTGGTGTGCACTATGCTTATATTATACCGGGTGCGCCAAAATAAACTATGCACATTTAGCATGCCACTATAAATCATACACTGGGCCGATTTTGAAGATTCGTGACTTAATCTTCCGCAGAAAGCCTGAATTAGATTCTAGGACTTTTTGCAAATTTTTTCGCTTTCAGTTTTCAAGCTAGAAGCGAGTTTCTTAAAATTTTCGTTTTCAAAAATACTGAAAACGATAAAGAAACATCCATCAAGTCTTCCAAAGAATCGACATGAATGGACGAAGAGAAAACTTGTTTGTGGTGATTTGGGATTCAGAAATTGATTTATTGTAATTTGTTGTACAAGAGTTTGTACTGTTTTGGGAGAAATGTAACAATATTTTCAAGGAAATATAGAAAGGTCTTTCTTTTTGTAATTTCATTGAATTTATGCTTTGGTGCTTTGGTGCACGTTGCATTCTTGTGTCAAGGGGGTTAAAAAGACAAACAGGGCGGCATCATGAAGCCAGCCAGCATGGAGTCTTGTTGAATTTGTGATTTTGTGACGGCTTGGGGCGGCACTTTATTGCAACTACTACAGAATTTTGCAACAGGCCAATCGTTGAAATAACGCTCAGGCAGAAGTTTACAATAATCAACTTGTAAATCCCCAAATCACCCTGAAAACGTTTTGAATTTATCCATTCATGTTGAGTATCTAGAAAATTTGATCAATGTTGTTTGATCAGTGTTTTTGAAAATGAAAATTTTAAGAAACTTGCTTCTAGCTCTAAAAACAGGAAAATTTGCAAAAAATCCTAGATTCTAATTCAGGCTTTCTGCTAAGGATGGAGTCATAAATCTTCAAAATTGGTCCTATGTACAATTTATCATGGCCTGCCAAAAGTGCATAGTATATTTCAGCGCACCCAATATGTTTCAATGGTATGTCTCCATGAAACTAAAGTCTGCCTCAAATAAGATACCATGTGAGACTTGAGAAACCACAAAGTCACTATGCAAATACTTCAATATTGCTTTTATTCCCAGGTATTTTCATGTTACATCTAATTTTAGATTAGGCTATTAGATAAAAATTAGCATAAATCACATTTGATTAAACAACACTACATACATTTACATTGAAAGAGACAATTCTGTTCAAGATCATGGTGATTACCACCCTTATTTGTCAACACTATCATATTGTAAGTCTGAGAATAAATGTGACATAGAAAACAAGTCAAAGAATAAATGTAAGAATATTTACCAATGGCAACTTGGAGGGACAAGTTTTGTGATTGCTTGTACAGATTTATCAGATCTATATTCCTGCAAAGTAATTGATATCAAATTAAAATACATACTGTATCAGCTTAGTTGGAAAACCAATGATATCGCTAAATAATAAATTGAAGAGTGATGATTGAAAGGTAACATATTTTTGTGAAAAAACTTTCTTAAGAATTCTTAGGCAGGAACCATATTAATGTGCCCAATGCCTACATTATTCTTTGTTCAGGAAATTACAATGCACTGTCAATGATCCAGGGAGGATTAAGAATCTTCATAAAAAATATACGTTTCCACTTAAGTTTAATTGCATGGGCTAAAGAAATGTTGACACATACTAACCTGTATAAATGCAACTGTCACAACAATAAGAATGGCCTGCAAATAAAAAGGAGTTTAAAAATTATCAAAGTTAGGTTTTATATTCTGAAAATCCCAAAAGAGGCATTATCATTATATTTAAATGTAAATGTAATAAGCAGACTTGTAATAAGTTAAATGTAATAAGAAGTGATCTGCTAGAATACAATTTACACATGCTTTTCTTGTTCAAGAATTCTCAAGAATTCTTAACCCTATCTGACCTGGGGGGGGGGGGGGATTCCACCCCCTAGTACATTTTTGTTTACACCGTTTTCCACACATGCAGCAGGCCTCTGATACTTTGTAAGTTTAACTTTGTATCATAGAGCAATAAAATTGCAAAAATTTGGACATTCTATTTTTAGCCTTGTCTCCATGGTTACCAACTTTCATACAGCACTCTGTGAAAAACATACTTTGTATTTCTTTTAATCATGTTTAATTGGTCCAATTAAGTCTAAATTAAGAATTTGTATATATTTTGATCTATATCTTTCATTTGTTTATGAAAAATAAAGTTTCATGACCTTTTAGCAACCTTTCCTTTATTTGACGTCATATGACATCATAATGATCATCATGCTCTAGCAACAACAACAACATCGCTAATTGGATTATGATTTCAAATTTTCATTGTTTACATAATGAACTACCTTTGTGCCAAGTTTGGCTGCCATATCTCTTATGACAACAGAGATAAACAGGGGGGCGGAATCCGCCCCCCCCCCCCGGCATTGAGTGTTTCAAAACACCCAGGTCAGATAGGGTTAAGATATTTTTGATTAACTTCTTGTCAAAATGTGTGAAGATTTCTCAAAAATTCTTAAACATTTTTGACATTTCTTGTGTGACACATCTTGTCATATTAATGTGTGCAAGGTCTGTACTGTATGGCATATCACGTAGTATGTATGGTATGGCATTTAAAAAGTATCCAAATAGCAGCATTATGATTTGCTCCCTGTATAATGATCTCAAATTAAAAATCAAAGAAAGCTTCTTTGCATTGAAAAGAGTTTATTTATCTCTCCTTGCAATCATTTTTTGCAAGTGTTTGTTTTCTTCAATTGTCCAATCCACTTGGAAATATCATTTTGTATGGCATGCTTTCTGACAGACTCTTACATCTATAAGTATGAAATTGAAAGAAATACAAACCACTGTTATGCTAACAGCATCATCATACTGCGACATACAAACACTAACAAGACCACTTGCAAGCAATAATAGGATCATTGGCTCCTTGAACTGTAATGAAAGAGATTAAACCCAATGAGGGACCGTCAAATAAATGTGCAAAAGAATGCTAGCCTTTCTAAAGAAGCATAACATCTTATACAAACTACAATGTGGTTTAAGAGAAAACCATTCAACTGTGATGGCACTTATCGAAGCCTTAAATGAGATGTACAAAAGCCTTGACGAAGGAAAATTCGTCTTAGGTGTCTTTCTCAACCTCAAAAAGGCTTTTGATACGATCGACCACAAAATCCTTCTGAAAAAGCTCGAGCATTATGGCTTTCGTGGGATATTTAATAAATGGTTTTCTAGTTACCTATTCAATAGAAAACAATTTACTTCTGTAAATGGGAATTACTCGACACTGAGCTCTACTAACACTGGCATCCCACAAGGCTCTGTGTTGGGACCATTACTTTTTACCATATATGTAAACGACATCGCTAATTCAATAGATCTCCAGCCACGTCTATTCGCTGCTGACACAAACATTTTTGCTGCCAATGAAAACATTACCCATCTTATCCAAAACACCAACACTGAACTAGCAAGGCTAATCGTTTAAAGCTAAGTGTAGACAAGACAACTTACTGCGTATATTCTCCGAAAAAGAAATTAGTCATAAACACTCCCGAGGTTCGTATAGGTGATGTCATAGAAAAATCTGACAGTGTCAGCTACTTAGGATTAATCATTGATGAAAAACTTACATGGGAAAAGCACATGGATGAATTAGGAAACAAAGCTAGCCGTTACACCTCTATCTTCCGAAAAATGTGTCACCTTCTTCCAAAGAACTGTCTGCAGTCTATATACAACGCTTTTCTCCAGTCAAGAATAGATCACGCTATTGAAATTTATGGTGATGCAACCAAAAAGTTAATTCAGCATAGCCAAGTACCTCTACCAATGAAATTCATAAAGATTTCTAAGTTTTAAAAATCTCTGACCAATATGAACTATGTATGTAAATAACAAAGATAAACTACCAGCAGTCTTCCAAAATCTGTTTCAAACAAGATCAAGCTTAGATAACTACGAAACAAGACAGAGTGATCTTTTCCAAGTGCCAAAAACCAAACCTCGATTTGGTAATTGTTCCATCTTTGTAAAAGGAGCAAAGTTGTGGAATTCGCAGCTCCTGTAGTTATAATTTTTTTGATATCTAACCACTGTTGTATTCAAGTAAGTTTTATTGCATTTAACCACGTTATAATTTAATCATATGTACTTGTAGTTTGTTTCAGATTGCTGTTGCTAGATTTTGCTATTATTGTAAGCGCCGTAGACTTGATAAGCTATGCTTCTCTAGGGCATATGAAAACGTTGGTAGTTAGTTTTAGCATCAATTTGTTTTCATAAATCATTATCACTGTAGATATGAAAATTGTTGTTTGGTAAAATCACTCATCTCATAGGCCCAGAAATCAGGAAAATGCTGATAAGTGCATATGGGAATGAGAATTCCATATTAAATTCTAGTCCACGATCATTGCCATTGAAATTTACATTCTATTTTCTAAACTGTCAATTTTATTGAATTTCAGTTTCAATGGCAAGTAAGTCATGGACCAGAACCAAACTTGCACAGACATTTTACACAGTGTTGGATTTTTATAGACATCTTTCTCAAGTCAAGTCTAGTGAAAATTACCAGATGATCATGATGGTTCCAAAATTAAAAGAGACCTCTCACATGGTAAAAACATTCATTTATGTCAAAACATTAACTGATTTTGATTTAAACCTGATTGAGGAATTTCTTCCACAGTGGATCATCTTCTCCAACATCAAATTCATTTGTACCATAAGTTTTCCTTCTCTGAGTGGCCTCTTCATTTGTTAGTCCTGTTTTTACATCAGTTTTAAAAGTTTTCTCTACTTCTTCTATATCCATGCATGTTACTTTTTCAGATGATAATAAGGTCATCATATCGTTTTCAGGGACCTCCTCTTTAACCCTTGTTGATTTCCCTGCTAATTTCTCTTCACTTCTTTGTTGTGCCTCTTGTCTCTGATCTTTCTTCCTTGTGCTGTCCTTTAAAGTCAATAGTGATTGCAAAATTGTTCGATTTTCAGCTGAATTGCTCATCTTCGCTATGAATGATTTCTTTTGCGCTCAAATAATTTGTAAATAAAGGAGAATGAATTTCTTGTGATGATGAAAACATTTCAATCTTGATTAAGTGAATTAGGCCTACCGATTTAGGCCCAGTAGTGGATGCTTCTGTTATATTTAGGCCCTTGTATACCTGCAATATGATTTGATTATTGAATATAATTGAGCACCAGTTCTTTGTTTTTGAACGGATAGCCACCAGTCAGATAAATAAGCTTCGTTTTTGACACTTGGCGTTCATCAGATATTGACTTAAATTAATCGCATTGCTTTTACAGAAATGCCTAGTGATGACTCCACAAGAAATTAAGCATTGAATTGAATTAACACATGTCAACAGTGACAACAGAGAAGACAGATAGGAACGCGACAGTTTCGGTTCAGTTTCATTGACAAACAAACCTAAAATACATTTAACAATACATTACCTAACTTATAATAAAAAGGTATCTAGGCCAAGACAGCCTCTAACCTGATTACAAAAAATAGAGTATAAAGTTAATTACAAAAGTATCAATTGTCCTGATAAACAAAAATGTCAGTTACAACAAATGGGTGCTCGTTTATTGCAAGCAAGATTCAGATTTCAGCTTGGAACATTTTCACAAGAAGGTTGCTACCAAATTTTAACTGTGATTGTCCTCTACACTCGTTTTTTTTTCATAAGAAACTAAGGTCCGGGGCTGGTAGGCGGCCAGGTCTATAACGCGGACCTCGCGGACCACGCGGACCTCGCGGACCAAGCAAGGAGGTAAAATGGTCCGCGAAAAAAAGGTCCGCGTTTTAGGATTTTGCATAGGGGCAAATCCTAAAGCGCGGACCTCGCGGACCTTTTTTTGTTTTAGTTCCTGCTTCCAACGCTGATTTGCAAATTCATCACGATGTTGTTTCTTGCTGAGATGGATCTGTACTAATCACATTTCACTCCCAGTATGTGCAAGTCTCTCGTCGCCAGTTAGGGTCTGAAAAAGCTTGGACGAAGCTAGTAAATGAAATATCAACACCAACGATATCCTGTATCTGTATACGTGGCATATTCGTAGTGATGCAATCCGAATCATCTCCAAGTAAAACCCGTTTCTCGCAATAGCCATGAGTTTGATATGACTTCCTCATTAGGCCTAAAAGCGGGCCTAAGCTTATCACCCCTCGGAAATCAATAACACCATGTGCGAAATAAGATCGAAGTCCAATTTCACGACAGCTGAGAATTACGACTAGAGCACAATAATGTGAAAAGAAATGACAAAAGACACGTTGGTTTTTCCTCTCCTGGAAGATTGGGGCCTGATAAACATACAACAAGAAAAGTTCCGCGTTTTAGGATTTTGCATAGGGGCAAATTAAAGCGCGGACCTCGCGGACCATTTTCTATCCTACATGCATGAGTAAATCCAAATGAATGCGTGTTCAATTTTTATTATCCCCAATGTCGTATTTCTTGACATAGCTTCGCATTTCAAACCTTTTTGAGTGTATATTTCTCGAACGAAATTTTTTTACTGCAAAGCGAATCGAAAAACTCCACACACTGCACATTTGAGACTACGACTACAGTGTGACTATTTTTCTCAATCAGTGAATTGTTATCAGAATTGAAAATTGAAAAGTGAATTGAAAAAAAACCCCACACTGTCGTAGTTTCAAATGTGCATTGTGTGGGGTTTTTCGATTCGCTTTGCAGTAAAAATTTTTCGTTCGAGAAATATACACCGGGGCTGGTAGGCAGTTTCTTAAATTTTTGGGCCATTTTGCTACCAAAAGTTTCTTACGTGTTTCTTATATTTTTAATGCCAGAAGTGTATATTTAATCTTGTTTTGTCTGAAGGGTTCCCAAATTACTCAGTAAGATCTGAAAACAAGTCAATAACATAATTCGCACTCAAAATAATGTCCAAACAGTTGCTATAATAACTGTACTGAGTCAAAAATATTTGATTGCGACAGGAAAATTAAAACTGTAAATTACAAAACTTTCTTAGCTTTTTAAATCCAGGTAGGGTTGTTTCTTAACTTTCAAAAAATTGAGCCTACCGTTTCTTATAAGCGATTTCTCAAAAAAAAATGAGTTGGATTTGATCGTGACACCAAGGTATTTGTATGAATCACACTCATGTAATTGCTGTTCACCTAAAAACCACGTTTTCATTGAATGAGACTTTCTCTTATTCTTTCTTGAAACCATAACTTTGGTTTTGCGAATATTGACCTCCATCTTGATATTTTCTGTGAAATCTTCAGTTCATTTAGTTGTGTTTGGAGGTCTTCTGGAGTTTCTGCTACGAGCACTAAGTCATCTGCGTACAACAAAGTGTGTACCACATCTGCACCAAAAATAATTCCTTTGCTTTGGAACATTACCAGAAATTTTCTATTGAAATATATTGTCAAAGGAGGAGCCCTCTAATAGATTCTAAAAGATAGACTAATCGAGAGAGAGTTATGCTTAAAAAATGTTATGCTAAAAAGAAAGAGAAACCAGAGAGCCTCCAAAGAACAATTTACTTCTGAATAAGTGCGGAATTAGAGACCACAACAAATTTTAGGACTTCCTTCAATTTTGACAATCAATAAGGAATCAAAGAGCATAACCATTTATGAGGAATTCCTTCACTTTTGATCTGAAGATATTGAGAGAAGTTGACATTTTAATGAAAGTTGGATTGTCATTCCAGAGTTTAACACCATTAACACCTCAGACCATGCAGTCGATATAAAAACAGAACAGAACGGTCATTGTGTGACGGGCCACTGGCTGAGGTTCCTGACTGCCATTCATGAAATCGATTTCGAAATAATTTTTGCTTTTTGCAGTGCAATACCTTTCAGTTTACGAAGTGAATTATCATTCGTTTCAAATAAACTCCATACAGTACAAAAACATTGTGATTCCTCTTCCTCGCTCATGCTGTTGGCCGTGATAATCGCAATGCTGCATTTATCAAAGAAGGAAAGGAACAGAGGAAAACTTGTTAATTAAAGAAACTCTGAACGTTACGATTCACATAAACATGGATTGTTGCATTTCAACTGATTTTTATAAAGCAAGAGCAGTTCTTCAGGTTTATTATTTGGCATGCTGAGCATTCCTTTCTTGCATGTCTTGAAACACAACCAATCCTCCTCCTACAAACAAAGATTGATAATCTCATTCTCTCCTCCACAGCACGTTAAAGGTACAAAATGAGGTTGTCAAAGGCAACAAGACCGAAAGGCATTTCTAAATTATACGAAAGATTGTTTGCTATTGGTCGAAATAAATCAGTGGTCTTCATGTTGGTTCCACGATTCTTGACGAGAATTTGTGCTTTCCACCAGATACGTCTTACCTAACTCTACCAACGAATTTACTTGATCAATTAAGAGTCAACTTTTCCTTCGCATATGAAAAATAAATAGAATTTCAAGAGCATATATTAAACTTTTTAATGTTTCGGTTTTCATTTTCATCAGTAACAAAGAAAAATGAGTTGCCAAAAGAAGGGAAGAATTTGAGGAAGCTTTGGGGAAAATTTACTTTCAAAGTTAATCCGGCATGCTCCTGGTATATTGATTTGTAAAATACTCGTTTTTCTCATGAAATAAAAATCCCTCGATGAATTACTCACATTCTCAATTTTTGGAGCAACTGCAGATAACCATATACCAACTGATGTATCTTCACCCTGTAAACCATTTAAAAAACAAATTAAATTTCAAAGTAACTCTTAGCAAATCGTGAACGTGTTATGATGGCATTACAATCGTTTATGTCGTTTTCAAATAATAAAATTCACAACAGTTATAAGAACATGCCGGTAAATGTAAGGTGGCCCGTAGGGGCCATTGTCGCTAAACAAGAAAGGCGTCACTAAAGTCGGAAAGCGCAACACGGAACACGGAACACGGCAGTAGCCCCTATGGGCCACCGTAGAAATGTGCTATCCCTATTTCAGAAGGAAGTAGCCTGAAGCAAAAGCAAGAGTTTGTTGATCACGCTGCCAGAAAATTGCCAGTGAAATTGATGCAAATAATCGAGCAAAGAATAATAATAATTTGATACCTGATAAGAATGAAGGTAATTTGAATTCATTGCGATCCAATCAACTAATTTCCTTGAAAGAAGATTTCCAGAACCACAAGCAAAAGCAGGATAAATCGAAGATGTGAATTCATTTTCAGCCCATTTACCAAAGTTGTCAAGAGGCCAGTTGATGCGAAAACTGAAACGAAATAATATTTGAAGAACCGAAATGTGTCCAAGGTCGAAGGAATTCGTTTAATGTCATTCAAGGTTTTCAAACGTCGAAATAAAATGAAGGTCTGTATTAGATGTAGATCTGAAGAACTGAATCGATGTGTAACATACTTGCCAAACCAAATCTTATCTCTGTTATTCCATTTTCTTTCACTAATCACCTAAAACAAGAAGAAAATATCATCAGATTCGCCGAATAAGAAAATAGTACATTTTCTGTTGTGGTACCTCACTCAAATCATTCTCCGTTTTTCCCTAATCTTCATTGTTTCATATAAAAAAGAAAGTTGCCTGAAAGGAATTGAATTAAAATGTGATAATATGAATACACTAGGGAACTAAGAAGCAAAAAGCAAAACAAAAACCATGAACACATAGTACCTGAATGATATTTTGGATATTCAGAAAACAGTCATCATCAGTTTTAATTGTATAGTTGAAAAAATAGTTTGTTGAAACCCTGAAAGATAAAAGTCTGCATTTACTACTGCCATCTCAAATTGAAATTTAACTATAAAAATCTTCTGAAATGTAAGAAATGACATACTTGAATATAAATAAAATATATTTATTTATTTGTAATGTTTCTACCCTTTCACTATTAAGAGTGACTTTTGTTCAATGTAGCTGAGGACAAACAGTACCACAACAATGGTGGATGGGTGGATGGATGGATGGATGGATGGAGTGAATTTCTGAACAAGAGAGTCATAAATAGGATGAATGTACACGTTATACTTCATTAAAAGTCTTACTTACCATTTATAAAATGCCAACAATTTTCTTGGAATATTCCTGTAAAAATCTTTTACATCAACGAAAAGGATGTCACCATTTTTTAGATTTTCATTTTTGAGAAGATAATCTTCTTCACTTAATTTCATCTGCCACTTCTTTATTCGTTCAACCTTTTTTCTAATTCTTTCAGCAACATTGCCAATTGTTGTGTTTTCAGGTTCTAAAATGATAGATAATGTTTTGTTTAAAACGAATTGACAATCGTAGAACTACATATCAAAATTTTAATGATGTAGATAAACTTGCTAATTCAAGATTCTCTATGAAGTTCATATACCGATTGATTGAATTTTTCTATTGCCATAAATTGCATGGATATGCACCCCAAAGCCCAAAATAACTGCACTCAAATAGTCTTTTTACTATCTCAAATTTCAACTGATTTTGGATCAATGCTGGAGAAAAGATAATCGTTGACACAAAAAGGGAATGACTTAAAGAAGGTATGTTCAATATCATAACCAGGTCATACCATAATATCTGTAAGAAAATGTTCCAGGAAGGAAATGACAAAATGTCTTTCTTTGCACAACATTTTCAGGAAAGAAGCCAGTTAAAAGTGCATGCCTTGTAACCTAATGAATAGAATGATAATACACACACAATGGTCAAATATAATAAGATCTCCACCCACATAGAGTCCACAACAAATAATTAAAGGTTTAGTGAAGATTGAACATCAATAAAATTGTCAAGTATCAACATCATCAAAAGCAGGGATTTTAGCAATAAGCACCAATGTGATATATCTTACCTTGAGTAAGAGTGTTGCTTCACCTCTCAATTTACAATATCTTCACAAACGTGAGGAGAACGTTGAAGGTATTCGTATTGGAGGTGAAACTTTAGCGACAGTTAGATACGCAGACAGACAGGGAATGATAACAAACACAAACACAGGTCTACGATGTTTGATAATCGGTTTAGCAAAAGCTCGAAATAAATACGGAATGAAAATAACGCAGGAAAGACGAAAGACATTACAATGTCGAGAGCGAAAAACAAAAAAAGTAAAAACAAACAATTGAGGAGACACAACCAGAGCAAGTAAAGGAATATAAATATCTTGGTAGTTTGGTAACAGAAGATGTAAGATCAGAAATAAAGATAAAAACTAGGATAGGCATGGCCAAAGGAAAATTCAGAGAAAACAGAGTCATGCCCACAAAAGGCATTAGCCTTGATAAAAAGACAAAACTCATCGAGTCTTTAATATGGAGTGTCGCTTTGTATGCATGTGAGACGTGGACCCTCAGGGAAGTTAAATATAGAGAGAATTGAAAGTTTTGAGATGTGGTGCGTGAGAAAAATACTAAAAATGAAATTGACAGATTATAAAGGAATGAAGATATCTTAGGGCAACAACGACAACATCGTTGGATTGGACACAATCTCAGACGTCAGACACGACGCACTACTGACACTACAAGAAGGAAAATACCTTGGAAAAAGAACCAGTGGAAGGAAACATTTGAAACTAATTAATGAAATAAAAAACAACGGCAGTTCCGAAGAAATGAAAAAGTGGCTCAAGATCGAGAAATCAGGAAGATGTGAATGCCATAAACCTGCCTGATAGAGGCAAATGACTGACGAAGAAGAAGCACAAACGTTCGTTGATATTACTGGTGACAAATTTTGAATGCTTCTCTTTGCAAATATTGTGAATAATTTTGTGGGAATATGAACAATTGACATACCTTTTGAAATTTAATAAGACCACCACCATCATTAACAAAACATGAATCTTGAATTTGCGCAGCGAGAAATTCTGAACCAAAGCCATCAACAACCAAGGATCCTTTGAACTCCTGTCATGAAATATATTGTTTGTAAATGCAATAAGAAATCTACTAAATGTAATCCAAGCAAGGGAAAATGCCATTTTTGGGACATGCAAGGCCAGGGGATGCAAAATTTAGTATTAACAGGAAAATTCAAGGAAAGGAGGGGGCAGAGGTTGACAAAGATAGATCTTTCTGACAAGAATAATTAAAAACATCAACAACAAAATGAGTGGAAAAGATGCTTTTCAGTCAACGAAAGGTCATAATAGATAGAAGGTCATGCCACTTAGAAGAGGAGAAGAAGAAATGCTAATCACTTCAGCATCAATAAAGGAATATACAGTAAGATACAAATATGAAAGAAAGAGACAAATGTAGATCAAATAAATTAAGTGCTGTTTGCAACTGAAACTGCACATTTTTAGAAGTCATTTGTTATTTACAAACGTTAACAATATGGTGACATTACGTCGAAATATGAAGAGAATTTAAAATAACATTACCTTTGGAAGCATATAACGTTCAACATCTTTGAATAAAAATCTTTCATAATTTTCTTGATTTGAACTTTCAGTAAATATTGCAGAAACAACTTCTCTCTTGAAAGATAAACATTGGATTATCAATTTCTTTTATACAGTAACACAATACACTATTCCAACAGTACTTTGTATATTATAATTATAAGAATGCAGCTCAGAAAAACCTTCACTACTAACTGTGCCTAAATTTCTAAATCTATTTTTAACAGGATCGAGACAATAAAACAGACTACATTCTGTGTTGTTACTCAGAGTTTCACGCTATAATTCGCTCTGCCTACATGGCATTGAGCACTGTTTCAACCAGTAAAGACACATACAAACTTTTGTGATAAATCTATTTTTAAAAATCTGCAAGGAGCAGACAAGATGTGATTTGTAAAATAATCAAAACATGGTTTGATCGCCAAAAAATTTTCCAACATTCAGTCAGAACTTACAAAAATGTATCATACTACACTGTTAGACAAGAGAAAGTTGTACAATGATGAGGCATCGTGATAACAAGACCACTCATTCGTCGTATATGACATGTAAATACGACACACATTCTGGATGTTTTGTTTTGCTATTAATGTTTGCTTTTTGCAAAAGTTGAAAATATTGTTGGTCTTTTTGTGAGGTTATGTTCTTCTTACTCATTTCATGACAGAATCAGAATATTGCCACTCTTAGAATAATAAAGTTCAAAGTAAAAAAAATTCTTTAATTTCAATTGATTCTAACCTTTGTCACTCTATCAAAAATGGAGACTCTCACTTCACTTTCAAATTTTACTCTGTTGTGAAATGCAAGGATACCAAGCTGCTGAATGATAATTGGATGCAAAACCTGAAAATTTAAAACCAAACAAATCAATGATGTTTTAATTCATGATCACTGAATCACACTTGTGAAGAATTTGATTATCAAAAAATAAATATCATTTCTGTATCAACACAATACATATTTACAAACAGTACATGCCTTGCGTGCATCACTTTTACAAGGATGACTTCTTAAGAATTTTGAAGAGTTCTTTGCGTCATGATACAAATTCTAGTGCCAATGAATGACTGTAAACTTTTCAAACAATAATTCTTAAGAAATCAAAAATATTCCCAATGTTTATGTGCACCCCACATACATCTTTCTGGTATACAGGTAAAAAAAGGCAGCACTGATAAAAACTGAAATACAATAAAATGAAACACTACAACTCAAATTGTGCCGTGAAGGGTTTGCAGACAATTTGAATAATAACTGTTCATGGAATTGGCTGATCTGGTTGACATGAAGAGAGTAACGAAAAGGACATCAAATATAAAGATTTTTAAAATGAATACAAATACACAATGTGTGTCAACTACCCAAAAATATCAAAGAGTTTACCTCAAAGTCTAAACCAATTGGCTGCTTAATTGTAATAATATTAGCTTGACTTGACACTTGATGAGCAATGAACTCTTCATCTATATTGGAAATAATAACAGTTATTGTGTTCATCATTAAATCTATTAAGATGTCCTGTATTAGATGCAAGACAACATATTGTTAAATTCATCACAAGATGCACCTTTAGGGACATTTGATAATCATACTGAAACAAAAGTTTTTATTTGCTCACATTCTTCAAATAGGTTTGGAAAGCTTCATGATTTCTTTCAGAATATCTTGTGAAAAAGATAGACATGTCATATAAATGTCAAACCTTGTGAACATTAATACCTTTTTTAGATTTCACTAAACAAAAATCTCTTTATAACAACATACAACCAATTAGAATATCAATCATAACAGGAAATAAATCATGAATGACAAAATTATACAACAGGATTACATAGAATTTTGAATGGAGAGGAATTCTCAAGAAGGAGCTCTCTTAGTAGGTAGACTAATCGAGGAGAGATTAGCCCCTAAACTACAAACTTATTCTTCAAATTATAAAGATATGTGGATGTTAGGATTGATCTCAGGAAAAGTTACTTGATAGAGGTATTCAGGAATGGTATTTGGTGGAAAACGTTTCAAATTCATAAGACTTTTGACTGGAGAATCCTTGCAACCTTTTTGCATTGGAATAATTTTTGAAGAAATGCTCAAGACATTAAAGGGAATAGACATAGCTATACCCATTGTTTCTTTTGCTACACAGAGACTGGACGCGTCAAAGTTGACAAGTATAATAGAATATATTTTTGACCTGGACCGGGCCAGCTTTTAACTATGTTGATTCCCTTTAATGTGCCCAAGTTCTGCATTTCATTTTTACCTGGGTTGGTCGTGACAAAGGGATCCCAGTTGCATTCGTATTCATTAATTCTGTCTGCAATTGGAATTTCACATGGTTCTGTACCAATTATGAACCTATAAGTTACCCTGAAAGAGAAAATCATTTTCCTTTGTCTCATACCATCAAAATACTATGAAAATATTTAGTAACAGTGAGAATATTAAATTGAAAAGTGCATAACAATCTCTCATACTAGCTCATACTTAAGATTATAAAACGACTCTTGCTTGTCTGCTACAACTTTGAGCCACGAATTTCGCAAAGCTTCCCTTTCTTGAAAGTTTCCCCTTGCAGATAGAATTCCAATAACTACATCCTTGCGATCTTTTTCTCTCAGTCCTGAAACAAGAAATGTGGTTAGGTGAGAGATGAAAAACATTGATGGCCTAAAAAAAACTTGCAGGGCAAGAAGATGGCATTCATAATGATAGCATACATACCAAAGAGAATTGAAACATACCATGCTGTAATTTTACATCTTCATTAATAAGCTGAGAAATAACGAAAGCCAAAATTCCAACAACAGCTGAACCAGGAAGTATAATCAAAAGAGGGTGCATTCCATTCCCAATTCCAAAAAGTTTCATTCTTGGAAGAACTGCTAGATTGTCCTCGATTTCAAAAGGAGGCCACTTGCACAAGCATTTATAACTTGAAAATTGTCTCTAAATTTAAAATAGGAGTAAACAACTCTGGACATCTACAACTGATTTATCAACAAAAATTGCAAATAACTGAAGTATTTTAGCATCCATTTCAGTTTTTGTGAGGGTACAAGGATTATTTTTTTGGGTCAATCATTTGTCCCGGGGGGGAGGTACATGACTTGAGGATGGACGGGGGTCTGCCGCCCGGTTTTCAGAAAGCTACCCTCTTCTAATTACCGAAACTTGCTTTTGATACCCACTTCTATGATGAATTTTGGTGGAAAACTGCCCATTTTAACCGTTTTTTTGCGAATTTCAGCGAAACCCCACCCATGTTTATGGAAAATTTGCTGAAAAAGGACCCTTGTTTAGAGAATTTTAGGCCCAAAAACCCACCCGTATGGGCGGCACATACCCGTACCCTAAATATGTTATGTGCCCCGGGTCATTTGTACAGTTATTTTTTTGGGTTCCTGAAATTCTGGCTTAATTTTTTGGGTCTAAAATATGAAAAAAGGAAAAAGGTTGGGAAAAAGATAAGAAAAAATTATTTTTTTGGGTCTGTTTTCATTGTAGAAATTGTTTTTTTGGGTTGATGCCTTGTACCTCAGC